>NAGG01001529.1:0-20519 GCA_003031705.1 Calonectria naviculata
CTAATAATAAATATATATTTATAATAAAGATAAAGGCAAAAAAATACTAATTATTAAAAAATTAAATAAAATTTAATTTAATCTTAGATTAATCTAGATTACTTACTATCTATATAAAGAATAAATAAAATTAAATCTTTTCTTAGTATTATTACTAAGAAATTATAGTAACTAATAATATATTTAAAATATCCCCATAATAGTAATTAGGTTATATCTGCATAAGAGGATGGTTAGATAATATAGGGGGGTTAATGGTCAGGTTATCAAACACCTTAGCTGGATTGCGTATAGTAATTTTAAAGTGATGAATTAGAGTATCGATTGGGGGTCAGATGACTTGAGGATTAATTTTGCATCGAATCCGAAATTGACAAGTACCTGGCCGCCTAAGTTAGGCGACGCGGTACCTGTAACTTAATGAGGTACCCATCAAACAAAAACACATGCTGGTCAACCTTGACGTCACTCCGTGCACTGCACGTGACCGCTAAAACTACGACGCGCTTGGGCGACGCGGTCAGGGGCCGGCGCAGATGGAGGGGCGCATTTTACCTGTCAAAGTAGTAAACGACGTCACAAAATCCCAAATACAACCAAAGTTGACCAACAGGCCCAGAATCCCAAAACGAACAAGGGCAAGCTCAGCGCCGCGTGGCTGTAGCTATAGCTGCCATCACTGACTCGTTTCTCCCAAGACCCCGCCGCTTGTCTCATGAGTGTGAATCCCAGCTCTCCTCATGGCATCCCCATCACCAAAGTCATTGTCGCTGCGGCGGCAGTCGTCGCGAAACAACATGCAAGACGATGAGTTGACTCGCTCCCTGCACCAGCTTTCCATCTCTACTTCTCCCGGTCACGCCCCTAGCTCAGCCCATCTCTCCGAGCCAACTACTCCGTTTCGGTCTACCTCCCGTCGAGGCTCCTCCAACTCCCCACGATTACCGTCCCGCAGCCCTTCCAATGGCCGGGACTCCAGATCTGCGACACCAACCCTGCTCCGCAAGGCATCCATGAATTCGCTCCGTTCATCGAACGGTGTCGGGTCGGGTCCGACTCCGACACGCCGAGCGAGTGCGGCCAACATCATGTCGCCAACGGCAAAGATGTCCCCCTTCAACGCGACCCCGCCAGTTCCCGAAAAGCCCAGGCCAACTCCCAACTCTGTTGCCAAGGAATTCTTCCAATCTGAGTTGGAGGCACACCATGCGCCGGTCGCCACTCGCAACACTCAAACCATTGTCATCCTGCATGATTCCGTGTATGGCCACCGATTCTCTCGGCCTCGCACCTCGAAAGGGGCTCTCAGTACCATTGTTGAGCGCCCGGAGAGAGTCAAGGCTGCTGTGCTTGGAGTCTCGACAGCATATGTGCGGCTTGGCGGGCGTCATGACGAGGGGGCCTATCCTCTCCACCCTGGAATGAATGTGTATGATATTCCTACCATTCCTTTCCGGATTCAGAAGACGACGCGGAAGTTGCCTCTTCTGTCACAGGCCGTCACCAACGTGCACGGAACCAAATGGATGGAAGAACTCAAGATGATGTGCCAGGCTGCCGAATCTAAACTTGCAATGGGTGGGAAGGAGCTTCAGAGACCAGAGATGAACAGGGGTACAAGCGCTCCTCCTCCCAAGTTTCATGAAGGAGACCTTTATCTCTGTGCAGAATCGCTTGATGCTATGGAAGGCGCTCTTGGAGCTGTGTGTGAAGCTGTCGACACTGTGTTCGGATCTGGCCCCAAGAGAGCCTTTGTTGCTGTCAGACCGCCGGGTCATCACTGCTCTGCCTCATACCCCTCGGGCTTTTGCTGGGTGAACAATGTTCACATTGGAATTATGCATGCGGTTCTTAACCATGAACTAACCCATGCTGCTATTATTGACATTGATCTTCATCATGGCGATGGATCGCAGGCGATCGCGTGGGATCACAATACTAGAGCCAATTCCGCCGCGAAGAATGCAGCCCCGTGGAAAAAGTCGTCAATTGGCTACTTCAGCCTACACGATATAAACTCATACCCCTGTGAGCAAGGAGATCCAGACAAGGTTAGAAACGCAAGTATCTGCATCGACAACGCACACGGCCAGAGCATCTGGAACGTACATCTCCAATCATGGAAGACGGAGGAGGACTTTTGGCGCTTGTACGAGACAAAGTATACTGTCCTTCTGGACAAGGTACGAAACTTCCTCCAGAACCAAGCCGAGCGGCTGAAACTTTCCAACCAAACTCCAAAGGCAGCTATTTTCTTCTCTGCCGGGTTCGACGCGAGTGAATGGGAGAGTGCAGGAATGCAGCGACACCAGGTCAACGTCCCGACTGAATTCTACGCTCGCATTGCCCAAGATGTTATTAAACTGGCTGCTGAAGAGGGATTGCATGTTGATGGAAGAATCATCAGCGTGATGGAAGGTGGTTATAGTGACAGAGCCATTTTCTCTGGCGTTTTCAGCCACCTCACTGGCCTCGCTGGCGATCAGCAGCCATCTCAATCAACTGGTGGCCTAGGAGTTGAGATGGGACAGAAGATTGGGGTCGTGCCTGAGCAGCTGGAGACTGAAGCAGAAGAGTCTCCACCACCACTGGACTCAGTACACGCGTATGATGCTTCCTGGTGGTCTAGCCCCAAGCTAGATGAACTCGAGTCTGTCTTGGCCAACCCTGCTAGTCCTCCGAGGAAAGTGAGTGTTAACTCGCCAACTTACTTTTCACATACCCATGCTTCTACTGCTAAGGTGGTAGATCCTCTTCGGGTTCGACGGAGCCTCACTAGTCTTTCTAGGCCCCCGTCGCCCCCTCCTCCCGAGGTACCATGGGCAATAGCTGTCCTAGAGCTGAGCAAGCTGCTAGTTCCCTCGGATCGTCAGACTGACAGCTGTAAACCCGAAGAGCTCAATGCGGAGGCAAGTCGGGTTCGGCGAGACCGTCAGTCTATCATCCTTGGCATCCCGCCCGCACCTGCGGCTCCTGCTCCGTCCACTTCGCGACCAACATCTCGGATGGCACTTCGGGAACGGAAAGCAAAGCCTCCCCCGCCAGTCGTTGACCATAGCAAAGATAAGGCTGCCAAGGGTCGTAGAAAGACGGTCGCTTCTGCTTTACCCATAGACAAGGTAAGTCTTGAATCAACGATAAGCAAAATAGGATACGAAAATCTAATACTCGCGAAGACTACCGAGGCTGCTGGCAGCCAACCAATAAAGAAGGCTGGTAGACGTCTTAGCGAGACACCCACCACGCTCAGCTCTCGTAGTACATCACAATCCATTGTTGGTGTTTCCAGTGGTACTAAGACTCCTGCAAGCGCCGGTCCTGCTTCGCCGACGAGCACTGAAGCCTCTGTTGGTGGATCTTTGAATGTAAAGAAAACTCGACCTACCACAGCTAAGAAAGACGCTGCTCCCAAGGGGCCTCGGGTCCCCAAAAAGTCAACAACTGTAGCCAGCAATTCGAAGCCTGCCACAGCTGCAGCTTCCCAGAAAGCCAAGTCACCAGGCAAGGCCGGCCAGCCTAACCAAGCAAATGACGATATGGACAGTATCACGACAGGCATGAAGAAGATTCGCATTAACCTCATCACGCAAAGTCAGAAGGATGCCAAGGAGCGAGCACGGGTGGAAGCTGAAAAGGCATCCTCTGTGAGCGGCTCTTCTTTGCCCTCGGGCTCAGCCCCCCTCTCAGTCACTGAGGATGCAAATCAGTCTGCTTTCCCTCCTATTTCCTCATCTACCGTATCCATCCCTAAGCCCACAACTACGGATATGTATGCGGGGGAGATATCTCCTCGGCAGATGCCTCCCGACCATCGTGTGCCAACCCCGCCCACTACCATTTCCCCCAGCGAGATCTCGACACCACTTCAGGATCAGGATCCCTTTTGTACCCCAAATGGCCAGCGGTTCATCCATATGGGTGATTCTCCGGCTATTCCCTCCGTTGCCATTCAGTCGGGTGATGACTCGCCCGATGTCTTTATACCTTATCAGCCCGAGGGCCCTGCACCCGTTGCTATTGCCCAACAGGAGCCCCTGAAATGGCTTCCTCCCACTTCAACTGTCAACACGCCTGCTGCAACACCCAGTCCTGTCAAGAAACAGAATAATCTCTTCCACTACACAGCTGGAATTCCCTTTGCGCCCCGTCCGCAGGAGCCGGCTCCCAATGCGGATGCGCAGCCAAAGTCAGATACGTCAGCACCGGAGCCAAATCACCAGGCTTGAGCACGTCTTTTCTCAAGAGCAAGACGCGAAAGCTCTCTTCTCTTGCACTTTCAACCTCTACATATAGGAAAATTCAAGGATACCCGGATTTCTGATACACTGTTTGGAGTCTGGAACTAAGGGGCATCTTGTCATCTGGAGTCATAAAGTCTGTTGTAATTGTATTGAAGACTTGTCTACTCCGCCCATCTCTTACTTTTAGGAGTACGCGGTCCTCTCTTCTTTTCTGGATGCTAGGTCGACTTTGTCACATGATACCCTTTCCCTTTTTCCTTACAAACCAACTCTTTCGTCGCAACACTCTAGCAATCCATTTTTCAGTTTAGTGGCATTTAATCAATGTTCAGTTTTCTTGTTCATATAGATGAGTTGCATCATTATAAGATTTTAAAGCCCATGTGTGCTCTAAGACATGAGTTATCGGCATATGTGACGACTGATAATAAGTGATTTCTGAGCCATTAAACCAGCTCTTAATGGACTTTGGTGAGTTCATAATCCCATCCACTCTTACTTTCTAAGATCCGAACATGGCATGGGTATTTCTCATTGGAGATTTCCCAATGTATGTTGAATAGCAAGAATTTTAGATTAATTACCCTCAGTTTAGCCTCTTTCCTTCACGATATGGTCTAGAAGATTGACTCTGGCAGCTGTGGCTCGATGCTCTACACCTTGATTAAATGGGTTGACGGAGTGAGGTCGAATACACAATCTATAGACTGCTTGAATTGGTAACTCAACAGCACGGCATCCAGGTTTACTATTTGAAGTATACCAGACAAAGCTGCCAGTTGGCTAATCTCTTGTCTATTATAAACTAGGAGGCAAAGCACTTTCAACCAGTTACAAAGGAGAGTTTGGCAGCGAAAGTTCCTGGCCCATTGCTCCTCATACAACCCAAATGGCATACAAAACAATTCTCCAAACAGGGGTGACGATGACCTCGGCAAAATTGAAGAAGAACAAGACGGCAACAGGTGAGTGGCTTGAATACGTAGGGTGGGATTGTCACATTAGTAGCTTTAGGCAACGACATGCATCCAGGGAGCATCAGGTATAACTCTCGGGTAAGCCGAGGAAGAAAGACCAGGCAATTGGAACAGGTGGGCAAGCGAATATTCCTTGTATGCCAAAGGTGCAGTCATTGGCCTGTTGTTAGTCATGATCCTTTGTACGCCGCTGACACGTTCATGGTCAACGAAGCGGGGAATAGTCAACGGGCTGCTTCCGCACTGCGGTGGCCTGACGAACAACCAATGCCTCAGATCAATGTTGAATATTTGCCTCTGGCAGTCGAGGTGGTGTGGTCGAGGGCTAGTTGACGTCACCTCGTCGTCCAGGAATGGCTAATCGTGAATGGGGTCGAAATGCGGGGAACCGAGCGTGAGAGCAGCAGCAGGGAGTGTCGATGTCGCATAGAGAAGGCCAGCAAAGGGGGGGTGAGGGCATGATCAATTGCATGCAGAAACAAACGAACCATTCGATAAAATAAGTTTCCCCAGGAAATAAACCGCCAACTGCCTGACATTTGTGGAATGTCGACGGGGTTGAATCAAAGCTTCGGGAGGGGTGTCTCGGTGCATCTTGCCTGAGCGGTGGCGTCTGGGGGTGGGCGCTCTTAGCGTGAACATCGACTACCGTGCAACGACGTCAGTGGTCGACAGACGAGAGAAACCCGGCTTGAGGACGAGAAAGGCCCGAATTCGGCCGCCTTTTCCCTGGTGTTCATGCTTTGACTTGCATCGGCTGTGCTCGCGACGAGCAACAACAAACGAATGGATGGCACGGGGTCGTGCCCACTGCAGCTGCCCCGGTCCTTGGCCTTGGCTGACAGGGTCAATCAGTCTGCTCGTAATGAATCCATTACTCGCCAAAAAGACATGACTTCATCCTCATCCTAGCCCGGGCGCCGGCCCGTCCGGGCACCGGTCCAACTCTCATTCATATATATTCAACTTGGCAACCCCGTCGCTGGCGCGACTCCCATGCAGGAGTTGGGTAGATCCGTCACTTGCGTGCTTGGAGCATCTTGAAACAGACCTGAAAACCAGCTCTCAGCAGGCCAATGGCGTCCCTAAGATACCTATCCGTCGTGGCGGCAGCTACGGTGAGACTTGCGTCCGCACTGTATGTAAATGGCCCTGTCATTGCGCCATGCGACTCGCCAATCTACTGCCATGGCGACATTCTCGAGCAGGTTGAGCTTGCACGGCCCTTTTCCGACTCAAAGACCTTTGTTGACATGTGAGAATACTCCTATTGTCTAATTGATGACCCAGTCTCACATTTGCCCAGGCCTGCGCTCAAACCTTTGAAAGAAATTCAGGCGGCTTTTGACAAACTCGAGAAACCACTTACAAACAACTCCAAGCTTAATGACTTCCTTGATACCTACTTTGCCGATGCCGGTGGGGAACTTGAGGAGGTGCCAAATGACAGCCTCAAGACGGACCCAGCTTTTCTCGACCACATTAATGATACTGTTATCAAGGAGTTCACCAAGAAGGTTATTGACATCTGGCCGGATCTGACGCGCCGTTATTCCGGTGACTCTAACAACTGCACCGAGTGCCCAAATAGCTTTATTCCTGTCAACCACACATTTGTCGTTGCCGGTGGCCGCTTCCGCGAGCCCTATTATTGGGACTCGTACTGGATCCTGGAGGGGCTGCTGCGCACCGGCGGATCATTTGTTGGAATCTCCAAGAACACGATCGAGAACTTTCTTGATTTCGTTGACCGTTTTGGGCTCGTTCCCAATGGCGCTCGTGTATACTACCTCAACCGTTCTCAGCCACCGCTCTTATCCCAGATGATCAAGATTTACATTCAACATAGTAATGATACAGATGTTTTGGACCGAGCTTTGCCGTTGCTTGTCAAGGAACACGAGTTTTGGGTTAAGAATCGCACCGTCGACGTTACCGTTGGTAAGAAGAAGTACAGCCTTAATAGGTAAGTTGATTGGTCTCATCAACTGTTCAACCTGGTCTAACAAAAAATGTAGATATGACGTCTCCAACACTCGACCACGTCCTGAATCCTATCGAGAGGATTACATTACTGCTAATAATGAATCATACTACTCTACCTCGGGCACAATTTATGCCGGGGTCGAGGAGCTCAATGAGACTCAAAAAGCAACACTGTATTCAAACTTGGCCAGTGGAGCCGAGAGTGGTATGGATTATTGCGCGAGATGGCTCACCCGGCCTAACGACGCATCTGACGATGTTTACTTTCCTTTGCGATACCTTAACGTGGCGGGCATAGTACCTGTGGACCTCAATGCGATTCTTTACGGCAACGAAATTGCCATTGCTGGCTTTTTCGACCAAGTAGGGAATAAGACAGCTGGTAAGAAATGGCGCAAGCAAGCCGAAGCCCGCAGCGAGGCTATGCATGCCGTGCTGTGGAACGAGACACTCTTCAGCTACTTTGACTACAATTTAACTTCAAAGGCGCAAAACATTTGGTATCCAGCCGACAACGACGCAGACACTTTTGACAAAGAGGACGCACCCAAAGGACAGCAAGCCCTATTTAGTGTCGCCCAGTTCTACCCGTTTTGGCTCGGTTCCGCACCTGAGTATCTGAAGAACAACCCCTACGCCGTGCTGAACGCATTTCGCCGTGTTGAAAAATACCTAGACGAGCGCAAGGGCGGAATCCCGTCCACCAACATTAAAACTGGGCAGCAGTGGGATCAACCTAACGTGTGGCCGCCCCTGATGCATATTCTTATGGCGGGCCTACAAAATACGCCCGCGACTTTTGGCACCGAGGACCCTTCGTACAAAGCCGTCCACAAGCTGGCTCTTCGCTTGGCTCAGCGTTACCTCGACTCGACTTTCTGCACTTGGTACGCGACGGGAGGATCGACGTCCGAGACGCCACGACTCCAGGGGTTGGCAGCCAACAGCAAGGGCATCATGTTCGAGAAATATGCCGACAACGCAACCAATGTTGCTGGCGGCGGTGGCGAGTACGAGGTTGTTGAAGGCTTTGGCTGGACGAACGGCGTGCTCATCTGGGCCGTGGAAACATTCGGCAACGAATTGAAGCGGCCTGACTGCGGAGATATCCAGGCCGCAGACGTTAACGCGAAGCGTAGCCTCAGTGCTGTTATGCTTGATAAGAGGGATGCTGGGCGGATCAAGAAATTTGGAAGAAAGAATAGGACGAACTGAGAACTGAGACGCATGAGCCAAAGATCATTGTCTAGTATATACTAAAATAATATTCAGTGACTTTAGGGATGTGTATAGCTAAATGAATTCAGTACTACTGTGGGAAAAACTTGGAGCCTAAGGCCACTAGTAACAAACATTGAAGCAGTGTCGATGTCAACTTTCAGCCGCTGCCAACTGCTGCCAACTGCTGCCAACTGCTGCCAACTGCTGCCAACTGCTGCCAACTGCTGTCAACGACGGAATTCTCTGACCACACATTCAAATGAATTCTCTCCCCCTCCCACTTCCTTCGACCTTCACCCCGCCATTGGTGCTCATTAAACAACCTGCTGTCGAGCTGAAGGAGGTTCACGTCCTCAACAGCGTCAAAAGAATGTCCGAAAACGCAACAGACCAACAATATGCGGGCGTTGTTCTGCCAGAAAGAATCAGCAACTTTGTTTGGGTCTACTCTAGAATCTCCCCCGACCACGAATGGGATTACCCGCGACTGCAATGGAGCGTCGATGAAAATGGCCTCGTCATTTTGGAACAAACCTCTTTCGAATGGAGGTTTCCGGTGGGCGTGTTGCTTTCAACGCCCACGTCAAAAGCTGAATTCGACAATGCCATCCACAAGCTGAAGTCGTACGACAGAGATTTGTTATTGATCGAGCTCAACGCTACCGTTAGTATCCCGCCGTCGATGGAGAGCCTACTGTCGATTTACCCCCCTTTCTCCATCAAATGTCACCAGGGTGGCCTGTGTTACATGGGAGAAGGAGACTTTGCCTCAAAGATGGCAGCGAATGCGCAAATTAAAGAAACAGCGGTCAATAACCTTCCCAGAAAAGAACGCGAGGAAAGAGAGGAGTGGAGGGTATCCAAATCCGGCGCGGATAGGCTCACATTCTATTCGGAAATACAGTGCAACCAACATCTGAATGCTGCCGAAGTCCTTCTACAACAACTGCCCTCGGGTGGCCCACCTCACAGAGTCGCGCAACTTGGTCTGCTTTGCCATAACTGCGGATCTAAATCCATCATGCCCATTTACAGCGATAGTACGCAAAGAGAAGCAGAATCTGTTACCCCTACTCATGGGCCCAGCGAGGAACGAAGGCATGTTCAAACAGATTTGTCGCCACCATCCGCCACTAGTATTCAAGGTATATTTCAGCGATTGCGCGAACAGAGAATGTCACAGCAGTCATTGCAAGCTGAGAAGGCGCCACCGCATATCCGGGCGTTAAACAAAAGACAAGAATGCCCAAAACCCGGCCAAGGCACCCAGAATCCTCTCCGCGTCCTCGACAATTCCCCAAGAACACACCAGGCCACACCAAGCCAACTAAACCAGAGCACGCAAAATGGAGAGAAGGGAATATCGCAGATAAATCCAGATCTGGGTGATACCGCCGCTGTCATGGGAAGATTTGAGAATCTGGAATTAAACAGCCAAGTTCTCACATCTCGGGTTGAACAGTTGGAGCTGGCGAATGGGATTCTCCACTCACAACTTGATGCATTAGCGCTACGGGTGCGTGTACTGGAGCAAGGTGGAACAGGACCCCGACCTGCAGTTGTTGCGACAAACTCGACGGAGGAGCCTTTGTTGACTTTTGCCGACTGTTAGGTGAGGAGCTTTGTTAGTTGGGTGGTGTGAGCCAAGTTGCTGGCGAGGTGCTTAGTTCCAACAGCTAATCAGATCAAGCCATTTTTCATCATGATCATGGTAGATCAAGATAATTACTGATTAAATGTGCAATTGTGGTTGAAAAATATGGACTTCGGTGGTTATGTTCCATATATGTGGCAGTGCGAACATTGCACGCCTGAAACTTCACAGGGATAGGGATAGATAAAAAATTGGTTCAGTAAGCTACCTATAGATTACCCTTAGTGAGAAACTGAATGTCACTTGAACATTTCTCGTTGTTGCAAACGAGCCTTTGTACGTAGTTGGTGAACAGCGAAACAAAGACACATACTTTGCACAGGCTGGAATCCCTTTCAATAGTAAGCATAAATAATCACAAGCAACTCCAGGTTCTCGGATTCTCCAAATATCCTTTAAACCTTCCAATATATACATACTAACACATATACAAAGCGCAAGTGCGTCCATGTACAAGGCAAGGTGTGTTGATTTCTCCAGCTCCTGGCCTCCAAGTTCTAGCACCTACTCGCTCAATTCACCACCATGAACGATCCCTATGTCCTGAAAGCAGATTCGATACCTCCCGAATTGATCAATACCGCTTCACAACATTTGATCCACATGTACAACCAAAAGAAACACGTCCTCTGTGAGGAGGACAAGGCCGAGTTTTGCAAATACATGCGGTCCAGGAAGCTCGAAAGCGCAAACGGCAAATGTTCGCCCAGATCTCACCCAATCTACAAAGAGCTGGAGGACCAGGGCGAGCTCGTTAAAAACAAATGCTGGTGGCCAGCCCTGGCCATCCTGGGGAGCATCTACAAGAACCAACAAGGCCAACGCGACCTCAGGCAGCTGAGAGAAATCGTCCGAAATAAGTACAGCGAGGCGGAATGGATGGTTCTCGATCCCGACTCCTTTACCAAGGATTTTTATACGAAACATGACCAAGAGGACGTTGTGAAGAAGACAACAATCGTGCACCAGGGCGAGTTCATGCTGCTGGAGCAGCAATCCGACATCAAAGTCAAGAGGCTGGAAGACGAATGCAGCTGTGCGTTCCTGGAAATCCAGGAAAAGTTCAACTACAAAGTTGAAGGGCTGCAAGGCCAAATAGCATCAATCCAGAACTCGCTGGATAATCTGACTGAAGCATTTGTGAGGCTCGGTTCCGAGACAATTGGAACCCAGATGGAGGCTTTGAACAGGTTGAAGAAGAGCGGGTCTAGTATGGGATCGGGCACGTTGAGCGAAGCGTCTGGAACAAGCGAAGACTTGGAACGCATAGAGATGTGAATAATGAAGCATAGACTACAAAGGGAATTATGTGGATATTATATAGATTCAAGGGGTAATTTAGATGTAGTGTGCAGCGACATGACTGCCCCATTCAATCATTTCAACATACTCAGGAGACTCAATTTTGGGAAATATTTACGTGTTCAGAATTAAACTATTTCTGGTTGTATACGGTTGATGTGCCGACCTTTTCTCTCACGCTCAAATCCTCGCCTGATGAGAGAATCTTCTCAAACGCAACCTTTAGCCTCCTCAGAACTTCCTCCTCATTCTGTGCAACCTGGTAGTGTGTCACCAAACGAGAAGACAGGAACCGAAGTCCAGCCTCGGCGCCATAGGCGATGAAATTCTCCGTGCTGCAGCCAGCCGCGTCGAGATCCAACCAAAGCATGTTGGTCTCGGTCGGGTCAGTGACCTTGCCGCCCATGCTGGTCCAGAGCGCCTCCACCTTGCGAGCCATCTCATGAGATTGCTTCAACAGGCCATTGGAGCCGTCAGGCAAGTTTCCAAACGTCTGCTCGATAGCAACACGACCGGCCGAGGTCACAACGCCACTCTGGCGCAGTCCACCGCCGATGGACTTGCGAACCCAGCGCGAGTGCTTGATAATATCCTTGGGTCCCACGAGGACGCTTCCTATGGGGGCCCCGAGACCTTTGGAAAGACAGAGGGAGATGGTGTCAAAATAGGAGCAAAAGTCGGGAAGGGAACCGGCGCCAGAAGAAACAGCTTCCCAGAGGCGAGCACCGTCGCAGTGCATTTTGATACCATTTTCGCGAGCAAATTCCGAAATGCGCTTGACCTCTGCCAGGGGTGTGACCATGCCATGGAGGGTGTTTTCAAGGCTGATCACACGGGTAGGGCACCCGTGAACATCGTCATCCAGGGTTGCATTTGCCTTGACATCCTCGAGGGTTATATATCGTCCATTCTTAGGAACGACGGGGGCAATTTGCCCACCGGAGAGTGAGGCAACTCTGCGCCGTGTTAGTTTTCATAGTACAAGCGTAGCAGTCCACGGAAGGATACTCACCCTCCGGCTTCTGAAGTATACAAGTGGGAACGATAGTCACAGATGACAGAATGAGGAGGCTGGGTGAGGAGAGATCTGATAGCAAGCTGGTTGCCCATAGTCCCAGAAAGGACAAACAAGCCGGCTTCCTTGCCAGTTCGCTGGGCGACGTAGGCCTCAAGATCGATTGTCGCAGGATCCTCATTGAAGACGTCATCAAGCATAGAGCACGACTGGACAGCCTCGAGCATAGCCGGAGTTGGCGTAGTCACCACATCACCTAGGCCACTACATCAGTCACTAGTTGGTTAACACTGCGGGGGGGCGTGGACCAACTTCGCAAGTCAAAGGCAGCGGGGCTTTTCCCGCCGAGCCAGCCATTGTAGGCGTGCCCGTTAGAGGCTGGTGTATCAGCAGATGGGGCCATGGTTGATGCTGAAGTTGCAAACGTCCGACGGGTCTTGATGGAGGGAGCAGCAGATCCCGATGCTGTTATAGACGGGTAAAGACACCTGCGCCCTTGCAACGACAAGGACAATGGGAAGCGGCGCAAAGCGGGGGTCGCAGAGAGCCGGCAGGAGCTCAGCGAGATGATTGATCTCGGCATGATAAGCGCAGGTTTGGGCACCTCTGGGCAGTTCAGTCCAATTGCACGTCGCCTCACTCAAGTGATATGCGATACAACTGTGGAGATGCGATGAGCCGAATCAGTGAGGGGATGTCGGGTAGCTCCAATGGTGGACCGGGGGAAGCCGACCGTCGCCATCAAGATCCATAATTCCATGCGTGGGCATCCGAGTTCGGCAGTCTATGGCGATGAAGCGACAAGACGATATTCGCGATTGCGGCATCCCGTTTGCAGCATACAGATATAAATCTGCATTCTCGTTGTGTAGTCTAGTTCGCGAACACGGTCAAACATGTCGAGACATGCTGAGATCGCCGCAATTGAGCCTGTGCACTCGGGATGAAGCTCGTCGCATGCATGCACATCGTCATGACGGGATTCCCACAGCTGACAAAAAGCAACAATACAAGTCGCTGGGTGGTGAGACTGCCGTCTTGGGTTGGACGCGAAATATAGTTCAGAGTAGGCTGCGCCAGCCGCGCGAGTAGTGGAATGCACAGCCAATCTCTCCAAACAAGATAAGGATCACAAACACAAGATTTACAACAAAATAGCACGGCCTGATCGTATATCAGGCAGCGTTGGATATTCACTAGAGTTGCTTTGCATGGTTTTGTAATTGGTTCTGAAGGCTCTCTCACTGCCGTCACATGCTGGCTAACCTGCAACGGGAGTGTTTCTTCAGCGCGGGGGCTCCCGTCACTCAGGGGTCTCATCATGGGTTGGTCGGACCCCTGACGCCTCTCACAGGTAACGGATTGGGCGGGGGAAACCACGTGCTAATTATAGCACCACTCATAGGGGCAGCCTGGAATGGAACAATCCAGGCGGCCGACTAGAAGCCACAATGTACATTACTAGTGCTTCATTGTGTCCTTCCTTCGAATTGTGCAGATGCAGGATCTATGAGTTGGCATTAGCAGTCGTCAACCCCTTTTACGCCTTGGCCAAAGTGGTGCTAATAAGTGGTAGCTTGGCCTTTTCTTGGCCCCGTGGTTTGCCGCTCGCGGACAGAACCGCGTCATCAGTTCGCTTGGCGCATGCTGGCGACACACGGCTTAGTGGAGTGCGGTGCAAAATGTTGTTGTTCTTCGGGCCCTTCCCAGAACGGCATTCTCCAGGAATTCCTATCCCGGGCCCTTGCCGCAGAATGTGATGTGCTCGCCCAAGATTGACGGCAGATCACTGCCGCGAACCAACAGCATGGCAGCCGTTGGATCTCGACCCTGGGGCGGTGCTTAACGAGCCCCGGCAGGCTGGAAGCATGGCTCCACGCCATATCGCTCTAGCGCCTCGGCTGATTGGCTCCTTCGCATCCGTGTAAGTTGTCGTATAGAAGAGACCGGCTAAGCGGGCAATACACGACAAGGGCGAGTGGGCATTAGGTTTAACTCGACCGCAGCATGAGATTAGGCCAGTTTAATGATGCAGCCGCAGCGCACGAGTAGGGACAACCAGAGCTAGATCCCTGGCCCCGTCTTGGATTGACCATTGTTGCAATTCTCCCCTCACACATATCGACGGAGCTTGAAACATCTCGTTCTACCTGCGCCTCTCCTTACGTTCTCTATCCAGACAGGCTCTTTCCACCGCTCATTCTTAGGCGTCCTTTGTCCTTCTTTTTCTTTTTCTACTCGCCATGGCCTGACTATCTAAGCCGCGTCCATCCATCACCGCCATCATGACTGCCACCTTTAGCCCGCGCCCCCTCATACTGCTCGTTGTGCCGCTCCTCGTCGCTGCCTTTGTCTGGGTCTCTCACCAACCACGCTTCGACCGGGCCGGCGCCCATTACATCTCCGAGCATGACTTTGCCCTTTCTTACAGTCTTCCGAACCTCGACTTTGCCGCCCAGGGCGCCCCCCATCGCGAATACTACGAGTCAGACGCCGCTCGCGACCTCTGCGCGGCCCATGGCTACGATGTCTTCAAGCCCGGCGATGCGCCGCGTTCCGGCGAGCGCAAGGTGTACGATCTCTCCATGGTGAACACCGAGCTGGACTTTCTCGAGATCCGCCTGCGCACCCTCTACGACTACGTCGACTACTTCATCGTTGTCGAGTCGCCGCGCACCTTTCAGGGGGGTGAGAAGAACCTCACTATCCGCAACAACTGGGACCGCTTCGCCCAGTTCCACGACAAAATGATATATCACGAGCTACAGTTTCCCCAGGAGTTCAACGCCAAAACCACCTGGGACTACGAGGATCTCCAGCGCGACGCCATGTTCGTTCAAGTTTTCCCGAGCCTCTCTGGTCGAAAGGCCCCTGTACCGGGCGATGTCATTGTCGTCGCTGATGTTGACGAGATACCCCGTCCCGCCACACTCCTTATCCTCCGGACATGCCAGTTCCCACGGCGACTCACGCTGTACTCTCGTTTCTACTACTATTCGTTCCAGTTCCTCCACAAGGGCCCTGAGTGGCATCACCCGCAGGCAACTTATTTCGAGGGCATGGACGACACTATCCGGCCGACGAGACTACGCAACGGCGATGAGGGCCTCCCCCTGCTGCGAGAGTTCGAAAAGGGCTCCCTGTCCAACGCCGCCTGGCACTGCAGCTCGTGCTTCGAGACGGTGGGCCAGTTCCTCAACAAGATGGGGAGCTTCTCGCACATGTGGATGAACGACGAGTCGTACCGGGACCGGGCTCGCATTGCCAATGCTGTGCGCAGTGGCGTCGACCTCTGGGGCCGTCGATCCGAGAAGTTTACGCGCATTGACAACAACTTAGACGTACCCCCGTTTCTCCTTGAGAACAAGGACCGGTTCCGCTATATGTTGAACCGGGATGGTGAGACAGCCGGATTCAGCGACTATCCATGACGATAGTTTATTTTTTTGGAGCGATCGGCACACGGAGTATATGGGGTTTGGTTTCGGATATGTAGAGTGTTAATAGAGTACCATTAATTGGGTAGCGGGCAATATTGATATTTAATATGATACCACCGAACAAAAGTGTCAACTGTGGTTGGTGGCTGGCCGAGCCAGCGAAACTGCGACTCTAGATGGTCAGTACAATGGGAGTGTTACAAAACACGAGTTCCTCAGCACATGTCCATCTTCCAGAGGCCATGATACATACTCTGTAAATTCAATTACCCTGAATTTCAATGTAAATGGTTTTTTTTTTCATCGGTGTTAGTTAGGTGCCGCAAGTTCAACCCCTCCCCCACCCAACACGTTTCTATGATTCACATTTGTGCCCTCGCCTCACTCACAGTTTTGGAACCACATCGGATGACACAAATGCGCCCAGGCCGTTTCCTACTCAAGACTACGTAATGGTCTCTAATGGGGAAAAGAAGAAAAATAACTCCTCCACTTGCCAGAAAGAAATAAAAAAGTATATAACTATAAAGGAAAAAGAAAAAAAGGAACTTCCCTGCTGCCCTAGTAGGTTTGCCCTAACTTGATGCATGCAACTGATGTGGTGAATCGCAGTCACAAGCCTTGTCTTGTCGCAATGCGACCAATCCCTTTTTTTTTTTCCAAATCTTCATCCCGATCATGCTGCTGCCGTGTGCCCAGAATGCACCGGGACCACAGGAATGTACTCCGTATGCAGTCCCGCATATCAAGTCCGCAGATGTGATCTGGCACGTGAGACGCGCAAGCCTCCCTTGTCTAACATCGCTGCCGCCCTCGAGCCCTGTTTCTGACTTCACAAACGGCCTTGAGAAACAAGCACACGATGTCTTGCCAGACCAATTGCACCCCTCCTCTCTGCGCTCGGGATATGGCGAATTGGGTGCCGACACACTCATGTCTCATCCCAGTAGTGCGCGTGGGCTTAGAATGCGAAGTAGAGCCCTCCTCCTCCCCCCCCCCTCCTTTTTTTTTTTTGGGACTCTGGACCACACAGAGATCTGACGAACTTTTGAACCCTCACACCTCAGGGGCGATTCGGCCCCATGACGTATCCAATTGCCATGCTCAGGTGAGAAAACATAAAAAAGGGGCCCGAGAGGGGTTCATCCCGCGGGGACCTGGCCACGCCAAAAGAGAAGCCAAAAAGCCATCCGCCTAGCGCCAGAGTGACGATTCGCTCACAATCATCGGCCACGATCCAATTAGACGTCAGGACAGGCCAAATCCACCCGGGCCGAAAACCTCATAATATTCAAGGGTTCGTCTCTATCGTCCCCGGTGTTTTCTTCTCCTTTCCCTCTTCTCCTTCTGTGTGTCCTTTCCGGCTTCTTTCCCAGTTCTTTGCTTCTATCGCAACTCGTCTTTCCATGTCTCCGTGACATCAATTCGCCCGCTCCGCCACCTCCGTCCGCGACGACCCCGGTCTCCGAACCCCTCGCGGCTCCGCCCCCGTTCTAATCCCCGCGAGTCCGGAGCCTCGCAAGGGACCCATAGATCTCCCTCGAGGGTCGACTACTTTTCTCCGGCCATTCCAGCCAAGCCGACGCTTGTCCATTTTCCCCGGCCAGCCCGGCTCTTACTCTCTTTTCCTTTCCGCACATGACCTTATCTTGCAGCAACATACCCTATATAAGTCAGCCGACCAGCTCCCGACGGATTGGTGTATCAATCCAGGTTTGTGAATAGACCAGGCTGCCGGGAGCGTCTACCAAGGCTCGCCAGCCGCTTACTCCCCTGTCACAGCTGTCCTCGTCCTTTCCCCTCTAGGTCCAATATGAACCCACAGCAACCCAGTCGAGCAGCGAGCGGCCCCAAAGAAAATCAGACGATGTTAATGCGAGGCAAGACGAGAACGAGCAACGGTGGGTGACAGAGACTATACACGGCATAGAAGCGAAACACAGGAAAAGGGAAAAGAGACCCGAAGAGAAAGAGAAGACCGGACGAGAAAAGAAAAAGAAAATAAACATCCGAGAAACCCCAACCCCAACTCGACAGCATGGGCCAGGAGCACACGACATACACACACCCCGCGGCAAGGCGGGAGGGGGGGGGCAGTCCAACACAGAACCACCCAGTAAAAAGCACCCACGATAGTCCCTGGAGGGAACCACGCGGACGGCGGGTGCGGATGCGGATGAAGCAGAAAGAGGAGACCCCAAAACGGGGACCCGAAAAGGGCGGCGAATGCGAGTGCGCGCGGCGCTTGTCAACTGCAGCGATGAGTTGGCCAACGCATCAAGTGGTCCGTGTGTAGCCATGGCCCATGGAAAGGTCCTCAACCCATTCCCCCCTCACCCCCGGCCCTCGTTTCGCTTCGTTTCGCCGCCTGTTTCTTTATTTTATTTTATTATTTTTTTGCTCTTCCATTCCTCAAAGACCTGCGGCATCCCCTTCTTCGCGTCGTCTCTGCTCGGTCCTGGGCTCTCTGTCGGGGGGTTTGCCCTGGGGAGCTTGTTCCCCCCGTCCCTGGCGAGGCCCCGTTTCCCACTGGTTCGTCCTGGAGAATACTACTGCGTTTTTACCAGGGCCAAGGCGCACACACTTCCGCCCACCGCATCCACCCACCTCGTTCAACATCGCATCGATGCTCTCTAATCCATGTCGCCTGCTGATCCCGCCTCACGGACTTATATAACCCTCCCGTTCTCGCCAAACCTCCCATTTTTGAACCAGGGCAATGCCTGCACCGATTACTCCAGCTGCTCAAACTAGCGCCTCTCGGCGCCTGCTCCTACCTACTTCAACCCGCACCTTGGCCCCATTCATCAGCTCGGGACATTCCACCAACCTCGACTCTCTTTCTCAATCCCAACTTTCTGGCTCGGAAATCAACGCTTCGCTAGTTACTGCTCGAAAAAAAAAAATCATTCATATGGGACAAAGCAAGCTCTCATCGCGACATCATCATTCAGTCATCATCCGTTTCCCTTCAGCCGCTTACAAAGTACCTACACAAGCCTTGGCGGGCTTTGCTGCTTTATGCTACTCAAACATTTTCCTGCCAAGGAGAGAAACAAGTCGACCAACAACAAAAAAAATTATCAAAAGAGATAAGACAAGCGCCTTCTCTCGTATCCCAGAAAATGCCTTTGTCCACCATTCTAGCCAGTGCTGAATAACTCCTTCCCAAAGCCATGCTCCGTCATCAAAGAAACCCTTGGATAACACCACCACCTTGAAGAAGCCTTCGACGTGACCACCAAGCAGCGCTCATGGGCTGTCAGATATCTGGAAAATTCATGAGCTCGTGAGAGAGGAAGTTTATATGTTTCCCGGCGTCTGTGCCGCATCCGCTTCGTCGCAAGGCCGGCCTTTTATGTTTCTTCTTGGGAAGTTCTTCGTCTTGCCGACCCGGCTTGACCCTTGGATACTCGGCCAGTTCATGGCCAGACGGAGGTGGCTCCCTTCCCCGAAAGTCTCGGCTTCGGGTCCTGTATGACCCCTCTGGCCAGCAGCCTGTCAAAGCCTGGGGGATCGAATGTTTACCCGTCTCATGCCCGGCTAGCCCACTTCATTAGGAACTCTACCACGGCATCCAGGTTGGTTTCTTCTTTTGCACTAATACCATAGCAGCATACTTCGCGATCCTTTATGCTCTTTAGGTCGAGCTCCTCGATAAGTTCGTCCACCGTTAGCTTTTCGGGAAGGTCAGACTTATTTCCAAGCACGAGAAGCGGAATACCGGCGAGCGATTTGCGATCCATGAGATCATGGAGCTCCTCTCGAGCTTGCGGGATTAGCTCGAGATCGGCAATGTCAACAATGAAGACGATGGCGCTCACGCCCCGACAATATCTCTCCCACATGGTGCGAAACCGTGGCTGTCCACCGATGTCCCAGCACTTGAGTGTAACATGGCCTCGTTGCACCTTTTTCATATTAAATCCGACAGTGGGAATCGAGCTACACAGGGTCCAGAGTTAGCTAGTGTGTCAACACTCAAACAAAGGAGGCCAAGCTCCATGCATCTCGCCGAAACAGACGAGGGATATAGGATGCGCTTACTCGAGAGTGAACTCTCCTCCCTACGAAACGCGATAGATCTTAGCAAAGAATATCCACGAAAGGTTGATGAACTGAACATGGTAAGATACTCACAGCAAGGACCCGCAGCAATGACGTCTTGCCGGCATTCTGAAGACCAACCATTGTCACCTCCATTTCCATCGCCCTAAGATTCCGACGTTAGTCTCTGGCAGGATGGAAACCACGGCTCAGGCGCCGAGACTGAGGGACGAGATTTGACAAGCCGGGCATGGGCTGGGAAACCATCCCGCGCATGCCCTGCGGCCGAGGCTACTCACCAAAACATGCGCAACAGCCAATCGTAGACCCTCCGAAATATCCCAGCCATGTTTCTATCGGGTTGCGCAGAGGCAGGTCGGATCGAGGCGGAAGGTGTCGGACGAAGGCGGGGGATTGTCGATCGATTGATCAAGCAGTTGTAGGGACTGGGGAGATACCCGAGGGTGCAAGTTTAACAGAGGACGTTGGCGCGTGCTGTCTTTTGGGGTGTGAGGATTATTTGAGAGACGGTGAAAGATGTGGCGGGCGGGGTGCTTTAAGAAAAGGGAATTCTCGTTGGCGCTCAGACGTAGGTACGCAAGGACGATGAACCGATGGACGGGGGGGGGGGGCGGC
>NAGG01001533.1:0-33468 GCA_003031705.1 Calonectria naviculata
CTCTCTTAATCCTCTCCAGCCTCCGACGCGACCGTCCCTGCTTAGCTCCTCCGCCCAATTGGTTGACCCGCCAAGACTCCCTGCTACGCTGGTCCAGCAAGGCCCTCACCCAATTTCCCTCTCGACTTTACCATTCAATCAACACCAAGAGGCCTCAACGCCCAGCAACAAGAGAACAGAGAGCCCGAGCATCATCGTCGACTTCGGAAATCTCGGTCCTGCATTTTCACCCTCGACCTCTGCTCTGAAGCAACCCTCCCGAAAGGGCACCCGCACGACCAGCCCCAAACAAAACATCGCTTCACCCAGTAGCATCTAGTTGTCTCGCCGCCCACAGGTTCCGGCCTCCAGCCACCCTTTCCTTTCCTGTCCTGTCCTCGAGATGCCCTCGTTTCTCACCGACGACAACTCGAACCTGTTCTCGAACAATCCGGATATTCTCAACCTCGACCCCACCAACCAGTTCGGGCTCGCAGCCACCAAGGAGAGGGTGAACGCGGGCTCCATCCGCCACGCCCGCTCTGACACCATCAATGAGAGATTCGACGAGAGTTCCATTTCCTCCACTCACGGATCGGACGACTCCGAACCCACGCCGGCGCCTGTGAATGGCGACGGCACGCGGACCGCGAGTATGAGCTCTCTCAGCAACGGCAAGACCGTCACCGCGGCGCCAGCGCGCCACGATGAAAGGTCCTATCACGATAAGCCTCTCCCCAACGGCCCCGGCTTCGTCAATGGCAACTTCACCGTCCCCGACCGCACCGCTCCTCCCCCTCCGAAGCCCACCGCCAATGGCCACGATGTTCCCCTGAGCCCATCCTACTCTCGGGATTATGACATTGCCTCAAAACCACTTCCATCATGCCCCCAATCCTATGATACGCCTCCCCCGAGCAGGCCTCCACCCAGGACCCCCGACAAGGCTCCCAGTCACAGCTTTGATGGCATCCTGAGCAACAGTGCCACCACTCCCGATCCCGCGCACGCGCAATCACAGGCAAGCACAACGCCTCACCGATTGTCTTCCCCGCCCATCTACAATGGTAACACGAACACATCATCCTCGAGTCACCTACAGCCCACGGCCCCTTCACTGAAGCAGCGAAACACCCTCGAGGTGCCCAGGGTGGCTCCCGGTCACTCTTCCAAGGACAGCATGGACACAGCCCAGGCCAGCGGTCGCTTCTCTCCTACTCCCGCAAACCCCACAGGACGACGGGCTTCCACGAGTCTTGCCAGGAGACCTACCAAATCGATGCAGTCGGATGGTCCTCGTGACGAGATTGTCCCCGACGAGGATGCTCAGCGATGGGCTGAGGCTTACCGCCAGAAGCGTGCCAGCAAGCGCAGAAGAAAGGAGGAGGAAGAGGAGGACCGAGTTGTCGTGGGCACCAAGGTTGACGAGAACCACGTCAACTGGACCACCGCCTACAACATGTTGACTGGTATCCGAGTATCCGTGTCGAGGACAAACGCCAAGCTCGACCGGGAATTGACTGACGAAGACTTTGAAACTAAGCAAAAGTCTACGTTTGATATGTAAGTCAAATCGCAGCGTGATTGATATGCCAGAGGATGCTAACAAGAATCAAGTGCCGGTAACGAGCTGGTCCCTTCTGCCAAGTACGACTTCAAATTCAAGGACTATGCCCCTTGGGTTTTCCGTCGTCTTCGATCCCTGTTCCGTCTTGACCCTGCCGACTATCTCATGTCTCTGACGGGCAAGTATATCCTCTCTGAGCTTGGCTCGCCCGGCAAGAGTGGTAGCTTCTTTTACTATTCCAGAGACTACAAGTACATTATCAAGACGATTCACCATGCCGAGCACAAGTTCCTTCGCAAGATTCTGAGGGACTACTACGAGCACGTCAAGGAGAACCCCAACACCCTGCTATCACAGTTTTACGGTCTGCACCGCGTCAAGATGCCCTACGGCAAGAAGATCCACTTTGTCGTCATGAACAACCTGTTCCCACCGCACCGAGACATCCACACGACTTTTGACCTGAAGGGTTCGACCATTGGCCGAGACTATAAGGAGGAGGACCTGGAGAAGAACCCTCGAGCGACACTAAAGGATCTGAACTGGTTGAGGCGCCAACGAAACCTGGAGCTGGGCATCCAGAAGAAGCGACTCTTCCTCGAGCAATTGCAACGAGATGTGGTTCTCCTTAAGAAGCTCCGTATCATGGATTACTCGCTCCTTGTCGGCATCCATGATGTCTCAAGAGGGAACGAGGAGAAGCTTCGTGACAAGACTCTCCAGGTGTTCAACCCTGGTGGTGAAAAGTCGGCTGAGGACGACCCTCAGTCCGTCCTTCTCCGAACACCTTCCAAGCTGGAGAACGCTCGCAAGGCTAGGGAGTTGAGACAGATGATTCGACAGGAACGACCTGTGCCAATCAGCCAGTCATCATTAAACAAGATGCCAGATGAGCTTGAGGAGGGCCAGGGCCGCACTGGCTTTGTTTTCAACCAGGACGATGGAGGCTTCAGGGCCACTCACGAAGACAACAGCCCCGCGGATGAAATCTACTATCTCGGTGTCATTGACTGCCTAACTCATGTAAGTTATGCCCAACAGGCGTGTCCACTAACACAATGCTAACAAGTTAAATAGTACGGAATGATCAAGAAAATTGAGCATTTCTGGAAGGGTCTGTCAAGCGACAAGACCAAGATCTCGGCCCTGCCCCCGGATCAGTACGGTGACCGTTTCTTCCACTTCATCGAAGGCGTCACCATGTCGTCAGAGGAGGCTCACCGAGAGGCCGCTAGAAGGGATCAGGAGATGATGGAGGCTCAGTCAAACCAGCGTGTATCCAGCTGGAACTCACGTCGCAAGTCCAACATCCCACCAATGCCCGCTCACCTGCCTCCCGCGCCACCCATGTCACCAGAGGCTCGGGAGACTGTTCAAAGGGCCACTGAGGAGGCTGACGCTGACCCTCAGGCCGAGAGGAATGTGCCTGACCGAACTCTGACTACCAACCGTGACTCGATGCAGCACGAACCCGTTCTTCCTATTGTGGAAGAGGCTGGTGAAAGTGGCCGAGACGACAACGAGCTGCGACCTCTGGCTCCCCCCAAGGACTTTGCCGCTCTCCCTCCCACTCGCGCCCCACCGCCCACGCCTCCTCAGGCTCAGCACATGAAGCCCGAGAGCGCCGATAGCGGATACGCGGTCTTCAGCAACGGCAATGGAGACCACAGCAAGAGGAGCCTCGAGAGCTTGAACAATAAGAAGTTGCCGCCACTCCCTCCCGTTGACGACAGCAGAGTGCGCTTGGGGGCATAGGTGGCCACAATAATAAGCTCTTGCTTACCGAAAAGGAGGAGGCGCAAAAGGTCCAATGGACCATTCATGATCAAAAACTAGCAGGCCCAAGAGGGCATGCATGAGAGACATGGACACCAGCAAACCAACATGATGCATTAGAGGGCGAGACACGGCGGTACTTCATTCCTTTTTCCTTTGTGGGGTCTTTACCCTTTTCTCGCTCAATTCTTCTTATTCCCTCTATTCTTGACATATTACGTCCATGACAGAAGCACTTTGTTTTTTTATTTTCCTATGTCCAGTGGGTGAGAAGCAGAGAAAAGGGGACGACAGCCCAAAGGTGCAAAGGCAGAAAAGTGCTCGCGCAAAGGGCAGCAGCAGCAATGGGGGAGGTTGAGGAGGGTGTGCTAGAGAGAAGTGTGCAAATATGGCTGTTTTTTTGTTAACAAAAGAAGACATGGATGATACCACCACAGCATCGAGCATGCTTTATTACAGTTTGTTTTTCTCTTTTTTCATCTTTTACTCTTTTTTTTTTCTTCTTCTTTTATTACGCTCCGCCGTGATTGGAGCTTTTCGCTGTGTTGATTCTTCTTCACTCCTTTCCCAGCACTCGTCTTTTTTTTTTCAGGTCGCAACTTAGTTGGGTTTTTTTGGGGCAGGTTAGGTAGTAGGGATAGATACGGTAGGATAAAGAGTCGCGTTTTTTTCTCATCATCTTGGGAGATGTTGTGAGAGGATGTGATTTAATAGTCGTGTAGTACATGAGGGGTGGTTGCGTTATCTAGTGACATGTGTATGAGTGTGATGTACATAGTATTATAATACATTTTTTTTTCCAATGGAACTCTTGGCCGCTCGCAATTCTTTGTTCCTTTTTTTAAACCCTTTTTTAAAAATTCATGGTCTCTTATTTTTACTTCTTTTTCTTTTACCTGCCCTTCTTCCTGTCGAGCATGTCCTGGATGTCCTCCTTGCTCTTGCCCTTCTCGCCGACGCCGCCCTCGGGGGCAAAGGTGGAGGTGACGGTCATCTCCTGGGCGCCCTGGGCGCGCAGCTCGTCGAGGCGCTTGCGCTTGTTGATGTCGGCGACGCGCCACTGCTTGAAGTACTTGACCCAGGCGGCGGAGCAGTCGCGCTCGAAGTCGGCCGAGGGCTGGGGGCAGGCCTTCTTGGCGGCGGCGGCGTCCTTGTTGGCGTCGACGATGCCGTTGGCGTCGAGGCAGGCGAAGTAGGCGTCGCGGGCGGCCCAGCACACGGCGCGCTCCTGGCGGTTAGGGATGGCGTCGCCGGAGCGGATTGCGTCGGCGCGGGTCTCGGAGGAGAAGGGCCACATGGTGATTGAGGCTTCGCGGGGTGTATGTTGGTGGGTGGGTGGGTGGTGTGGTGTGGTTTTTTTCTTTTTCTTCTTTTTACCCTGGAGGAGGGGGTGGGAAACAACCAATTGAAGAGCCCGGAAATGGATTGATACTCTCGGCTGGATCTAATTGCCAATGGCAACGGATCCCAAAGCGTTTGGAGCGAGAAAGGCAAAAAGTCCAGCTTTGGTTGAAGCTCTTCCTAGCGGGGCGGATGTAGCGGGCGTCGTGAAGCTACCGTCCGGGTATGATGACAAAGTGCAGTCGGCGAATGTGGCAGAATGCGCGGGCGGTGAGGGGCCACATGCCAAATGGGCAAACAGGCTTGGAAATGAGCCACACGCCACAGAGGTGGGCCCGCTACAACGCTGCATGGCATAATTGAAAAAAGGTGGCTTGTGCACTTACAAGGTGTCCTAGTAGTTGAGTCGGACGCGGCGTCGCTCCCTGATGCCACACCCCAGTCCCTAGTCCCAGGCAGTCGAATTACCGGTTTCCAAACTCCCATCATCCTGCCGCCTCAGTCCCTTTTCTTCTTTGTCCTGCTGCCTCGAAACACCACATAATAAACACTACTTTCATCGACCCAAGACGAATCTCTGTTCTTTTCCGGGACCTCGATACCGTCGCCCCGAAAAGACCTCGGCACTCCTCGCTAGCTTGTGCCCCCCCAAACGCATCTGGACCCTTGGACTACCCGAAAAGCTCACTCCGTCGACGCAAAAGCTCCCCACGGAGACATGCCCTACCGATAAGGTCCCTCGTCTATCGACAAAAACCAGACACCCGGGCCTCGCTCGCACACGTTTCAATGGCGCGACGCCGCAGACCTCCGCGCGCCGGCGCCCTGACGGAGCTGCCCCCCCTCAAGATCGCCGGCCAGATCGCAATGCTGCAGGCGCTGTACTATGCGGCATCGCTGGTGCTCCTGCTCTTCACGGCGCTGGTTGCCGGCACGGGCTTCAGCTTCAGCATGGTGTTCGGGTGGGAGGCGATCCGCGGCGACACGACGCACGGCTGGTTGATGGGATTCGTGATGCTGCTTGATGGAGGTTTGTGCATGTGAGTACTTGCCGTAAAGGGGATATCCCCCCTTGGATGGGCATGAGCGCAATCTGCGTTCCCCATCAGAGGGGTGGAAGGATCCCCAACCAGCTTCTGCGCAGCTCCCAGTTTACTAACAGCTTCCAGGTCCGTTGCCATTGTCGCCATCATCGCCCGCAGCAAGCTCGTCCCCGACTTCGCCCTCACCGTCCACTTCATCCACCTCGTCGTGGTCTCCTTCTACAGCGGCCGCATCCCCCGCCACGCCATGTGGTGGGTGGCCATGCTCGCCTCGTCGGCCATCTCGGTCGGCCTGGGCATCTGGGGCTGCCGCTACCGCGAGCTGCAGCCCGTCTTCTTCGGCGGCCGGCGTATCCTCGGCGCCAACCCCACGGGCGCCACGAACCAGGGGGCCGACGGCGGCGAAGACGGCGGCGATGTCGGCGACGAGGAGATGGGCTTCTCGAGGGGCCGCGGAAGAGGACGAGGCCGGGACGGCGCGGGGGAATACGAGATGGCTCCCATAGAGCCGGCAAAGTAGAGCCGCCTGGTCCCAGTCCGCTAGACGGCTGGAAAGACGTGGGCGTGTTGGGATAGCGAGCATTGCCGGGCGTTGGGGAGCTATGTACTATTAAACTATTATTACCTGCTTGCGCAGCCCTATACTTAACTTGGGTGTTGTCACGTCATGGCTACGGATATTCATAGAGGGTGGGTTTGTGTTGTAATAGAATACATGTATTTTTACTATGGTACGACGGTGTTTCTTGAATTATACCATATATGAACTTGATACGTTGTGTAGTTGGCACATTTAACTGACTACCCTACTATTTATGATTCCACCCCCTTTCTACCCAAGTAGCCTCATGAATCCTAGTTTTATACTCTTTTCAGATCCTGAATGAGTTTAGGGGCGTGTGTAAAGACTCTACCGGCCATTCAGAGGCGTTGCGTTGCACATAAAATTCTACAAAGTCTGGGGTTGGTTGGGTAACAACCACACAAAATTCGTGCAAGTTGAACAATCACTTGAATTCGCCGAAGAGGCCGTCGTCCCTTCTTTGCTTTTAACCAATCCTGCGTCGAAGTGGTAGAGCCAAGCGAGAGAAATGTGTGTATCCGGGGGGGCCGCTGTGTATCTGAACCCGTAACACACGAGGCCGAGTTATACAAGCTTGGTGCTCTAAAAACACAATGTTGGAGCCATGATAACCTCAACCATTGTTAACCTGTCTACGCTGATGCCTTCGCAACGTGCTGCACACGAGGGTGTGCCCATACGTGCTCGCGTACATCATGGCCGTCCTGCCCCTGTCGTCCTCCGCATCTGCAGCAGCCCCAGAGTCCAGCAACATCTGGACCGCCTCCCAGTGTCCATGCTCTGCCGCCCAAGAAAGAGGTGTCCTGCCGTCGTTGTCTCTTGAACCTGCATCGGCGCCTCGCATAGTCATCATCTTGACCACTTCCCAGTGGCCCCTTGTCGACGCCCAAGCCAGCGGCGCCATCCCCCAAACATCCTTTGCATCCGTGTCGGCGCCGTTGTCCAACAGTAGCTTGACGGTTTTCAATAGCTTGACATCATCTCGTCTCTCAACTGACACGGGAGCTGCTCCCGCCTCTACATTGCTGAGCAAGTCCTGGGGGCTTCTCGATTCTCCCCCGCCGACAGCCCAGGTCAATGGCGTCTTGCCTTCGTCATCCGTTGAGTTGGCATCGGCGCCGCCCTTCAGTAGTATTTCGATGACTTGCAAGTTTCCGTTTTTCACTGCCCACAGTAGAGGTGTGCGGTGTCTGTTGTCTCTGGATTCCACATCGGCGCCATTCTCCAACAGCATCTTGACGGCTTCAGGTGATCCGTTCCCCGATGCCCAAGACAGCGGCGTTCGGAAGTTGTAGTCTTCGCGCTCTGTGCTCACTGTATTGTGACCCAAAATCAACTTCATTGTGCTCCGGGAGTCGTGCATCGCGGCAGTGATGAGGTGCGCGGCCAAGACGTCTTCGCTAGAGTCTTTGGGGCCGCTGACTAGGGCGCCTGCCCGGTCAGCATCAGCAATGCTGTTTTTCAAAATCATCATCGATGCGGCTTCGTATCGTTTATCAATCGCCCGACCGAGGACCTCGTGGCGTAACTTTTCCGGCTCCAAGATGTCTTTGAGCTCGTACAGTGTGTACCTAGGCAAGTCGGGCGTTGAAGAGTCCTGCACTTTACCAAATAAAACAAACGAGATAAAATCCTTGACTACGTCTCCTGTGCCTTTCTCGTAGGACGGGCGGTATACAGTGGTGTCTGAGGCGTCTGAGGAAATGCCCAATAGCGCATAGATGTTGTCCCGTGGGTCAGAGGCCTCGCTGTTCCGGAACTTTCGTAGCAAAGTCCAAAGATCTCGGCTATCTTTCCACCAGGTAGTTTTTCTTCCATGCCCTGGCATGATATCGAGAATGGCCTGGGTGGTATCATCGGGAATAACTCCCAACAACCGCGGAAGTTGAGTAAATATATCCGTCGATATGGACTTTTGACCGCACATGATCGTTGCGGTTCTCGCGCTCCCAGCCTCCTGGATGATCCAAACCCTCAAGAACCACGGGCTATTCAAAAGAAGACGGAGTGCGTACACCAGTTTTTCATCTATCCCGTGGTGCATGATGGGCCATCGCATCTCCCAGGATTTAGAGAATGAATCATGGCCACGTCCTTGCGTTTCTGTCTTGTCGTGTATCCTTCCAACAAAGTCCATCAGGAAATCAATCTCACTGTTGCTTGGGCCCAGCCAGATGTTGACATGCTCGGCAGTAGCATAGATATCTTTCATGTATCCAACCTGGTGGCCCCGCTCCTTTTCGTTGTCCTGGTCAATGCAAATGGCATCGATCCACAGGAGGCGATCTCTGCTGGGCAACCTGAGATTTTGCAGCGCCGTGTGGAGATTTTCCGTCACTGGTAGGAGGCAGTTGTCGAGGATGATCTCCTCGGGCTTCTCGTCGGTGCCCCATGTATAGGACAGGGCTTCGTAGGGAACTCCCTCGGTGGCGGATAGGTATGCTTCGAATATTTGGCAGTATATAGGATCGGTTCCGTATCCTTTCAGAAGAACAAGCCGTATGGCATCTGTCGCCAGGTCGATTGGCTTGTACTTGTACAGAAGCATTGTTGAGGGACAGTGCTGGTTGTGAAGTTGACGGTCTCCTCTCAGACGTGCACACAACAGTTTCCTGGGGTATATAATAGTCCGGATTTGTGATTGGACGAGAAAAATGTATTTCTTTAGAGGATTGAGGCAACTGGCTGGGCCATCAGAAGGCGGGAGATGCACTGAACTCCACCACACCGGTCCCAACTTTGTGCTTCGAAATTAAACAATAGCAAGAGTATACAAGTTGTAGCAATATTAATGCCCAATCAAATGATAGTCGGAAATGGTCCCTTCTCTTGTAGTCCAGCCGCTCCAAGCATAGCCGCGCTGAGGGAGCCGATTACCCGCCTCGCTAGCGGCACAGCCACATCGCAACCTGGGGCTGAGATGCAGTAGCGCAGTCAGTGAATGAATGAAATGTAAAATATCAGTGGGCCATTGGCGAATAGCTCAATGGCAAGTTTACCATTCACATGTAATAGTCACGATATTATGTCCAGTTATTTATATTAGTTTTGGTTGATAACTTACAGTGAGGTGATGTGAGGCTTTTGGCTCGTCATTCTAGTGTTTTGTTTAACAAGGAATTTGCAGTTTTTTCCACGGTGTGGCATTGCAACAATATAGCTACACGTCTTGCAGAGGAATAGCAGCACCTGCACGATACAAGATGCCAAAATCAATGATTCACTTACAAGGGCATCTTTTGTTATAATAAGCATGAGAAGCAGTCTTATAGACACAATATAAATTCTGTCCATCTCACGCCATTTAGCATCCACTATCTTCACAGAGATTCATCATCTTCTCATCCCCGCGCTTCCCCATCCCCATCCATGAGCTCCATTTTCTGGTGTCCGCGTCTGTCTGCTCCAAATATAAAAAAAATACAGATCCATGCATAACGTACAAGACTTTGCGCCGCCTGTTCCTATCCCATGCGGACCAGTCAACCCATAAAAAATATAAACCCCCATCAACCGGTAGTTTAGGCTCCCGCAACAACAGCCAGGTTGTCGTAAATCATCTTGCGCACCTCGTAGAAGGTGCTTCGACGGCCAACAGTGGGCATGCCAACGCTCTCGACCTCGATGCGTCCGGCAGCTGTCTTTCGGACGGCCACGGTACCGTCGACAACAAGGGTTCCTTCGCCACGGAATTCAGCCGTGTGGCCCGCAGTCTGCATCGCGCGGCGCAGATCCGCGAGACGCAGATCACCGACGTGAAGCGGCTGTGCTGCCGAGCGCACGGCGGAGACGAGGTTGGAGGGGAGGATGTCGAGAGTAGGCATAAGGCCATTGGCCGTGGAAAGAGCCGTGGATGTCGACGTAGGCTCCGTCTTTTGGCGCTTGTTGGCGCCATCTTCATCTCCCTCATCCGAGAGGTGAGTGGCAACGAGCTGACCTGTGATGGTGACAATACCAAGGCCGCGGACATTCTGCCACTTGATCTTCTTGACGAGAGGGTCAGCCAGCTTGACAACCCAGGCGTTGGTGTCAACACTAGCATCAACCGAAACGCCAACCTCGGGTGTGTACACGTCCACAGCCCGGTCGCCATCTGCACCAAGTGCCTTGCGGCAGTCTTCGGCGAGCTCGAGTGTCTCATCCCGACCACCGCCCACGAGGATCAGCTTGCGGGGCTGGATCAGAGGGATAAGCATGTTCAGACTTCGCCTGTCATGCAGACCGCTAAAGTCGACATAAGAGATCCGCAGGTTGATAGCGATCGTCTCTGTCTGGTACACGAGTTTGCATGGGCCAACGGGCTCTGCAGGCTCATTGTCCTCAATGGCGTCCAGTTCATCCGGCTCGAAACCATCTCCAGAGACTTCGCCCTCGGCATCGTCAACAGACCCAGCCCGAGCTGTCTGCGATTTCTTGTTGGCACCAGGGCCATTCTTGGCAACATCATCCCACTTGCGCTTCTTGCCCAGCTTGTCGTCCGCTTCGGCCGCGTTAGGACCATCTGCGGTGTCGTCTTCCTTCTCCTCAGCGCGGAGATAGTCCTCGGGTCGAATCAACTCTCCAAAGTCGTCATTTCGCTTCCTCCTAATTGCAATCGGGAATGACCTCTCCCTGCCCTTCTTGCCCCTGGAATCAAAGTCGTAGACTCCCTTCTTCTTGATGAGCACGTTGATGCCCAGATCTTCGTCCTTGAGGACCACATTCTTACGGCCAGCCTGGCCGATGGTTGTGGAAACATTAAGCGCCTTTCCTTGCTGCTCGCCATCCTCATCTTCGGAGTCTGACGAGGATTCGGATGACGCATCGTCTACCACATCAGCCGACGCCTCGAGTCCCGTTGCTCCACCTCCCTGCTGCGTTGCTTGAAGTTGTCTCTGCGTAGCCAGCCATTGTTGGTACATGGCCAGCTCCTCTCCCTCAAGCGCTTCACGCTTCGCCTCCCTAATCTCAATTACCCGACCACCAGCGTGTACCGACTCCATATTCTCGCCGCTAGTGGTTTGTTCCGTGATGACACCATCCTTTCTGTCCTTCCACCACTCCCATAATGTTCTCGCAATTGACGGCTTGTCGTCCTGGGCAATGCCAGGCTTGTCCGTGAGAATAACCAAGTTTCTCGAATCCTTTGCCAACCCCTTGAGCAAGTCCTTGGAGAAACCCCATTCCATGCTAGTATCACTTGCCAAGATGACACGACCAGCCGTCTCCGTGTTTTCAACAGTTCGACTCAGTAGTCGCTCGATCTGGGCTCTTCGCTCCAGGAGTCGCAGATACTTAAAGTCGAAAGGACCGCCCTCCTTCTTGTCGCCCTCGCCATTAACTCTTCGCTGGCCTTCCGCAAAGGCTTCAAACTCCTGCACGATGCTATCGTCCATCCACTCGAGCATACTTCGCGCATATCGCATAGTGCTGGACATGTTGCGGCCTGCGAGATATAGCTTGGCTGACTTGAGAACATTCGCTTCAGCAGCATCTGTCCTCCACGCATGCTCTAGGAGATATGAAAGCTCCAAAACTCGAGCGCTTGAGTCCACCGGGATCAGCACAGTTCCTCCTCGAGTAACGCATGCCTTGATGGAATCGATCAACTGTTCGTCTCTCTTGGCACGACCTCCAGCCTGGGCATTCCTATCGGCACCACGGCTACTGCAGATAAGCGCTGTGGGTTTGCGCAACTGCTCAATAACCTCCGCACCGCCTCCTCCAGCACCTCCCAACCAAGCCGCACCCGCAAAGACATTTTCACGTGCCTGGTTCCAGTCCACCGCATACACAATCGACTCCAACCCGTGTTGAATATGCCATATCGTGCCTCCAAGAGTGTGTCCTGAATTATATGCTGTAATGGTCAACCCATTGAGGGGTGGCGAAAAGGGCGACGGAAGAGGCTGATGGGGTTGCGAGTATTTGAGTGGTTGAATAAGAGAAAAGTATCGCGCAATCTCTTCGGATGTCGGGGACTGCAATAACAAGCTCTGGGCTGCCGTCGCAGTCTGAGCAAAGGCATATGCCGACTCGGAAAGAGAGCTCTGGGGGATCGTCGTCGCAGCCGCGGGCGTCGATGAATAAAGATCTTGGATCAAGGTGCGGCCCAGATCGATCACTGGTCGCGTCGCATAGACCGGGATGCGCGTAAATTGGGGTATATTCTTGCAGCAGTGAGCGTATGCCGCCAAATGCGATGCCGTCGCGTGTGTGAGGAGGATCAGCGACAGCGTTGTAATTTGCCTATCGAAGCCCAGTTAGCATCATCGTCATCCCACGGGTCGCGCATCCATCAACAACGCACTTTTCGAGCTCCTTGAGCTTCTCGATATCAAACGACTCGTCCCAGCCGAGGTCCACAAGGAGCTTGACCCCTCCATCGAGCTCGAGCAGAGACTGCGATGCGGGCGAGTCGGAGAGGGCGCCCTGCAGCGGGCAGAAAGTAAACATGGTGGAAGGGTATTAGATGGAGCCCGTGGGCATCGTCGCGCAATGTCCGGAATCTAATCGCAGCTAGAGACTAAAATGAGCGATGAATGTCTGGCTGCTATTAATCCGTCATTACCATGACGTCGGGGGGGTCACAAAGAATTCCCGAGTCCAGTCGCGTTGGAAGCTTCCCAAAATCCTGGCCTAGATTCAGCCTAGTGCAGGTCCCCCCGATGCGTTTGCGGTCGGATCGGCAAAACTATTATACGACTTACACGGAATTTTGGGCTACCCTATACCCCATCTCGATCCCACTAGCCAAGCTTTTTTTGACTTCATTCCAAATTGCGCAAGAGACGCTATGCAGATGGGGACACGCCATTACCAATCGACACCAAAAACAACTTAAACTATGACCATTGCTTGATTCAAGTGGGATCATTTAGCCATAAGGCTATTGATGGTAGACAATCAATAGCGCCAAGCCTCTCTTTTAGCGCCATTGGCACATCTAGAACGCCTCAACACCAAGATTTCGGCATCCCCCCTAAGGAATGTCCATCTCCACACCACGCGAGGTAAAAACTATCGACACAAGCCCATCCCCGGCCTCCGAGCCAGGCCTACCCAATTGCATCTATTGACACTTGGCCTGACACCGCCCGAGCGCTTACCATAAGCCCAGCATACGCCATGCCCCCTTTGCGTCCATTGACTTGCCCCTCCTACCCCTCCAGCGTGCCTGCTCCGATCCCCCACAAGCTCCATGGGCATGAAACATCATGCCGTGGCCTGAAATAATATGACGGCGCTTATAAGCCACACACACACACACATAACACTCAGACTATTGAGGAGTTCGACCAGCTAGAAGCGCCCTTCCCCGCTCTGAGATGCGTCTCCAGTGCCGGGCCGCCGAACACCTGGGATGACGCGGCCTCCGCGCGGCGCCCGACAGCTCGGTGCGGCCAGGGCATACCGGCGATTGAAACCCAGAAATGGAAACAGGACGCCCGTCTCAGGAAGCGACGATGGGTAGATCAATTCCCCCTGGCCAGTGGCGGGGGGCTGGCAATTTGCTAGTTGCGTAAACGAGTTCAATTGCCAACCAAACAGGAAGGATTCCGCTCCGCCCCTGGAGCATCCAAGCGCGCCGTCGTAAGCTTATCTGCAACACAGTTTTCGAAACATCACAAGATAGACACGGTCATGGAGAGAGCAAGGTTCAAGATTTTCATGGTCCACAAGTGCTTGGTATTGCTAAAGGTAGACTATGTACACGAAATGTTAAAAAAAAAAATCGCCTTCACGATATAATCCCAAATATCCAAAAAATGTGCGCCTTCAACATGACAAAACCTGGTGAATAAGATCCAATTCCCCCAAATAGCCATGACAGATAGCCGTGATAAATAGCCAAGATAGATTTCCCGCTTAATGCAACCGCGGCAGACCCCTTCTGGTTGCCGCCCCGTTCAAGACAGACGCCATAACCATGCATGAGTAACAAGATAATGAAAAATAAATGCAACGCGATGCAGACACCTCCCGTGAAGTTTTGTCCCAGTGCCGTCTCACACATTTCCTAAGATTCGTTTTCTTCCTCATCCCATATATATCTTTTCCTAAATGCAGAACTTGCGGTCCAGCATCCTTAGTGCCCGCGCATCTTCGCTGACACCACCCTTCTCCAAGCCGCAGATCCCACTGGACCTGGGGCTGCTGCCAGCACTGCCATTGGCGGCACTGCCAGGCTCGCTGCTGGCAGGGGTGGGGTGAAGGAGGGCTGACAGACTGGCCTTGTTTCCGTTGGCCACAGGGGCTTCTGTAGAGTGAGAGCTTCGGGGTGGGCTGACGCTCAGGGCTCGGTTGGGAGGAGTGCTGATAGCCGCGAGGGATGTGCTGGAAGACCCGCTGGTGACAGTACCAAGGGCAGGGAGGGGCCCCTGGCTACCGCGCGATGACGAGTTCAGGCGAGGGTCGACCATGGCGCTCGCAGCGCTGGCGGCGGTGGCCTGCAGCTGCTCGCGAGGAGAGCCCTGTCGAGGTGGCAGAGGAGTGTGGGTGTAGTGCGGCGAGTGGTGCTGGGGGTAGGGAAGAGTTGGTGGCTTCGCATGGGGAGGAGGCAGAGTAGCCCGCTGGTCGTAGTGCGGAGGAGGCGGCGCCTGAGCGTACTGAGGAGGCGGGAGAGGAGCCTGGGAGGCATGGTGAGGAGGAGGCTGGTGATGGCCGGCGGGAGGGTAGGGAGCAGCGTAGTGGCTGTAAGGAGGAGTTGCGACTGGCGATGGGGGCCAGCCGTAGCCGGGCTGGCCATACTGAGGGGGGTAAGGAGATTGGTGAGGGTGCTGAGGAGCGACCATGAAAGGAGGCTGTTGCATTGGTGCTCGTGTGAGCGCGGGAGTAGGGTTGGACTCTCCCATGCTAGACTCGGGATACATGCCCTTGACGGGAACAATGCCTCGCAGGGCGGGATCAGAGCCAGGCTGGGGCAGATCGGGCTGGCCAGGTTGAGGTCGGGAGTAGTAAGAAATGAGGTGAAGGTGCTGGCCGGTGGACGTGGTGATGCTGAATGACTGCTTCATGAGACCGTCGGCCTTGTATCGGTATCCCTCCGGCTCGCCATCGTCCTGGTCCTCATCGCTGCCGCGCCCGGAGTCGGGCGTCTTGCCAGCGTTTCTCCTGCCAGAGAAGCCACCACCTCGCTTGCCCTCCATCTCACGGTAGGTCAGGAAGCTACCAGACACTCGGCTGGCGCTCCAAGACTTGCCGTCTGTCCATCGTCGCATGCCGGCCTCTCGCTCATCCCACACAAACACGGAGCCGGATCGGATCGATTGCCTCTCCTTCTCGGAGAGTCGTCGTTGCACGCGAGGCAGAATGCCTAGCCTGCAGGCCTCGAAGAGGCGAATGGCATCTGCGGGTGTCCGCACGTAACCGTAATATGTTTCCATCTTATCCAAGAGGGTTGGATCGGGGTTCTGTAATTGACGCAGCTTGGCGGTAGTAAGTGCTCCTGAACCACGAGGGCGCAGGAGGCTTGGACTGGGGGAGAAGGGCTTTATAAGAAGATTGGGATTTCTCTCGTGAGAACTAGTGTCCAGCTTCCACGCGGCGCCCCACCAGATCTAATCGGGCCAGGACTGGAAGCGGATATGCGTATTTGTTGACGCCGGCTCCACAACGGTCGAATGCTGAGCGGAATTTCGTCCACGCCCCCCACTGCGAAAAGTTGGCTGCTCTAAGTTGCTTGGCGTTTCCAAGAGGGTTGGGTCAGCAGAAGATTTTGAGACGAGCCAAGACCAGTCAGAAAATGTCGATGCGCCGAGCGATGAAAATCACCCGGGGGTGCCGTAGGATTGGGTGTGGGTTCAGTGGCAACCGGGGGCTAATTGGGCGATGACGAGTCAGTAATGCAATGCGAGTGAATTGATTGTCGCCAGTGACGATGCGAGGATGTGTCTGTGTACAAGGTGTGCAGTGTGTGTAGAAGTATGCATCCCAATATGGATAAATGATATAAGGTAGCAAACACACAAGGGCAAAAGCGTGCAAGATAGACGGGGGTAGACGGTGATAGAGCAGCGCCTGTGCCATATATAATGATGGACGCTGATTCAAAACGCGCACGCCCATACTTGCAGCGCCGTAACACCCATTACAGGCGCACAGGGGTTGGAGCCTCGATTCCCTTGCGGGAGAGTGCCGTCGGAGCCGATCCAGTGGGGATCCACTCGACTAAAATTTCCCTTAGATTGAGTGTGTTTGCTGCTTGGCGATGTGCATGACGTCCCCCCAAGAACCGCCGAGCCTCTCTGGGGTAATCCTATACTCTTGGCACCAAAAGCCAAGACAGCGACCAAAAAGTCCTGCCAGGCCTGGAGAAGAGCACACGACGAGTGCAGGTACGAGACGGCAGCGTAGAACTCGGGAGACGGCATCATGCCGCGCGAGCAAGGGATGATGGAATTGAGGGCACTTGCCCACCTGCCCCAAGCGCCTGGCCGCCTCACTCCAGAGACGGCTCTGTGTGCCGGGATCCCCGATGGGAAAAAAACAAAACAAAAATTCGAGGGAAAACCATACGAATTCTGACGTACCTGGCGAGTCTTGGCGAACGGGGAAGGTATGGAGACCGACTGGAGAACGATGGCGAAGGTGCTATGTCGCAATGGCTGTTGCTACTTGTCGTCCGTGTCGTCCGTATGTCGTCTGCAGATTGTCGTTGTCGGTGCGTTGCAAAAGAGCCAAGAGATTATGACGCCGGCTAAAAGACGTCGAGCAGTCGGCCAACAAGGGTTGTCTTGGGATGTGTTCTTGGCAAAGTCAGAATTTGGGGGGCCAAGAGCTAGATAAGGTTGCGAAAGAACATGGCCAGGACAAGTACGGGAGGGCTCAAAAGCGGTCGTGGATAACTCGGCGACACAGAGGCCGGTTGTGTGGAGATGGACGGAGTACGGCAAGTCAAGAGGGGAGTGTGAGAGCGTATTCGAAGGGTGTGGGATGGACGACGGGGTCTAAGGGGCGTGTGTCTGGGAGCATGGCGGGGTGGTCGCAGTTAAGCCTCCTCGTAGAGTTAGGACAAGCTTTTTAGAAAGGTGATCCACCGTCCAGGGGAGGGGGGGAAGGAGCCAGAGTCTACAGTTACTTTGCACAGTGAGCGAATAGAGGTGTAATCAGCACGTAGTGGCAGAAGTTAGAGGGACAGGACCCTGAGGGAGCCAAGCCTTGGCTGGCGCAGAAGACTAAGACGAGAGGCTCGAGAAGCGGCGCGAGAAGCTCATCACTGGAGCAGCCAAGAGTCTTGGAACCGGCCTAATGGCAGCTGAGCCTGGAGGGTCTGGAACCTCGAGAGGCTGGCTGGGCTGCAACAGCAACGCCATGGGGAGAGAGGCGTCTCCAAGCAGCTGGCTCACCATGCCGGACTAGCATGCAATGGCGCTGGCTGTGCGCCGGGCGTGCGTGCCGGTCTTGCGCCGCCGTCCAGGTTATAGTTATCTTTAAGAGCTTATATTGGTAATTCATTCATGGTGCAGGCGGGATTGCATCAAAATAAGCCTTCCCCGGATGCTCTTTTTTTTCATTTATTTTATTTTACTTCACTCACGGTATTCTATAACCTGGTTTCGCTTCACGGGACCAGCCATTCTCAGGCATCCTTGAATCTCTAATTCGTTATCTAGCGGGAAATTTGCATGTAGCTATCCGACTGCTTGTGCGAGTTGGTATCTCGTTTGATAGCCCCTTGACGGATGGGACCCTAATTCGTCAGCCCAGCGGCACCCGGCCCAGGATGGCACTATTATCCAAGCGACTCTGGTTTCAATTTGCCGTCTTTTCCAGGCCAGAGCCGCTGATACGCAATGCTTGTGCCACTGAAACCGTTTCTGACGACAGTCACAAGAAATGGCCGCGGCCGATGGCGTCCACTAACTTGGTGCCCACCATAGGACGATGAGGCATGGGGGCCAGGTTCTCGCTCGTAGTTTTTCCTCGAGCGATGACACCTGAGGAATTACATAAAATTTTTGCTCGCATTCGATGGGCCCTGTCCCGATGCGATAACCACAAACTGCGTTTTTTAACATTACATGTATTCTGCAGGATTCCCCCCATCGCCCATCCACTCCTAAAGCTACGTCAGAAGCAGGCCAATTCCTCGCTTCGCAACGCTCGCCACAGGTGGCGCCCCGACGTCGAATTTGTGTGGTGTCGTCTGTGCGCAAGGTCAGCAGCAAGCTTATTTGAGATTCTACTCGCTCCTGGTGCAAGCCAAACAAATCGAGGCGCTTTGGCTTGGACTTAGAACTTTGGCTTTCCTTTTCATTTTCTCACTCAGTCTTAGAAATAGTACATGACCAGTGCCGGACGGGAGGGGGCGAGACCACCCAGTGAGTCTATCTCAATCTTGCTCCGTGTTTCTCCCGTGCTACATGGAACTCTCCGCGCCGTGGGCAAATTGTACGTGCGCAGAGTGGCGTGCTTGCAATCTGTCGCTGATCCCATACCTTACTCGTTCTCGTTCGCTGGCTCACCTCGCTCTCAATGCCATCATACGGGCCACTCTTCTGATGCAAGTGCAGCACTGCCAACCGGGCCTTTCATGGGCAAGCAACCGCAAGCGCTCTCCGCTCCGCTCCGCTGAGAAATTTTTAGGAGAGGAAATGGGTACTTCTCACGACTTGGCACTTGGCGTCGTATGCTTATTCTGCTCGGCCGGCACGGCAAATCCAGTCCCTTGACAAGGCCCCCGGGTTAATCGGCCACCAAGCCCTGCAGGCAAGCAGACTTGGCGGCGGCCAGGGAAATATGCTTACCCACTACTGCTGCGCTACGCTCTGTCTGGGCGGCCTGCGATTTCAGTTGGGGGCACAGCTGTGACGAAACCTTGTAATACGCGTACATTGGCGGGCAGACTATTGGGGTGACGACGGTGATAGTTCCGGCCATGACGGCAAAAAGCAAGGCATGGAGATTCTTGCCCACCGCGACGAGATAGGTTCCTGACGCTGTCGCAAGCACTGCAGGTGTGTGCGTGCGTGTCAGTTGTCTGGCACGCGGATGATGCGGCTATCTAGGGCTCAAATGATGGCTTGGCGCCAGCCCGCCAAAGCCAAGCACCAAGTGCCGTGGCTGCCGAGCCTGCGACATCTGGAACAAAATCCGGGGGTGGCCAAATCCGTTTATTAGCTCGCACACAAAGTCTGGCGCAAGTGACGCCGCGCTACGGATAGGACGGGTTCTTTGAGTGTGTTATTTTTTTTTTTTCTCAGAGCCTTTCTCTCCCTTTTTTCCCGCTCGTTGGTCGAGTCCGCCGACTACTCGACCGCACACCCCCTTTTGTGAGTGGCTTGGTCGAGGCTTGGCTCTCAGATAGCCTGCGCTTACGAGCTTGATTTGATGCACCTCGATGGGGAAGCCAAGTTCCTCCTCACGAGATGCTGCGTTGGGTCGAAGGGGCCACCAACAAGACTCATTTCCTTCACGAGGAATCCACTGCAAAGCCCCCCAAGGCGTTCTACGTACTGCCCTTTTTTTTTCCCTGGGCTTCCCCGGAGGCTCTGCTCGCGGCTATCTTTTCCACGATTGACTTTGCTGTCCACAACGGGCTAAATTCCCCCAACACGAACAACCCCTAATTATATCAAGGTTGTTGGACAGATACGACCGACCAGGGTCATCCTTACGAGGATTGCTCCTGCGCACTCGCTTTCGCTCCAGTAGTAAAACGACGCAGCCAACCAGACGCCAGCGAAACAAACAATGTAGGACGGGGTACAGATTACCTCGTACCCTTCCAAACCTCCTGGTCTGCCATCCCAGTGCAGTCTTCTGGATGGTCCAGTTGTGAGCCAGCAGCAGTGCACACGCATGCTCACACACCCTCCATTTTTAAACTTCGACAAGATGCCTATCTAATTACCCCCATGTTCCCCCAACCTGCTTCTGGCCATCCAGAGCCTTCAATTCGCTGGCTAGTGCAGCGCCAGAGACAACCTCGAAAATGTTTGTCGTCGCACAATCGCCGTTTCAGTCGTCCACCTGCTTTGTAGCACTTTTTTTTTTCCTCGATCACTCTGCTCCATGTCTTGTCGCTTCTCTTGTCTCGCCTCGCTCGTCTCGCTCGCTCCTTCGTTCCTCGCTCTCTTGGCCCCCAGCGCCTACTGATTTAAACCCACTTTGGCTCGGTCCCTCATTTCCATAAACGGAAATGAGCCCATTCACCTCACTAAACTCCCGCGACAAGTCCGAGCCAAAGTGGGTGACATTCGTCATTCTGTGTGCCGGCGGGCCGACCGTGGACTTGGTGTCTCGTCCCTGAACTGGCCATGTATTCATACCTCAGTCTGAGACATTACGTACTGCAACAACATCTCGTCTTTGTACTCTGTAGCGCCGTTACTACGGCTTTTTTTTTTTTTTTCCCTTTCCTTCCATTTGGGGGCCGGAGCAGCCCTGCTGGGCAGAGCCCGTCTTACTCAGGCATAACTGAGCGCTGCCGGCAGACACAGTAAGATCTTGATGAACGGTTGCAGTGTTAGCCATTGCTCAGCCTTGGATTAGCATGATCCGCGGCTCGACTGGCTGCTGGTTGGTTGTAAAAGGCCGGCAGCCGTGCACGCTCACCAAAATATCCAACACTGCCATCCAAACGTCAGAGGGTCAGCACTTAATCCCACACTGGGTCCACTGAGACCGCCATTATCAATTGCCAACCCGGCAGCGTTTGTTGCTATTCCGGGTACCACGGCACCACGGCAGGAGTCTCGTCAAACAGTCGGGGGGAGAGGGGGATGAGGGAGGGTCATCCATCGCCACCCGTGATATTTAGAATTTTCCCTTGATTATCTTTGTTTACTCATGCGTCCATCCTTTTGGGGCCGATCAGCAGAGCCAATCCCATACACGTGTACGCACGCTTGCACCACAAATTATGATGATCCGACTCTGCGTGCGTGCCAGCGAGCATTGCAAGTGATAGTAGGTGACATGGTTATCCGGCCCACAGTGCGTGGCCAATATGACGTGCCCAAGGGTAAGTAGGTAGGTACAGAGCCGTTGGCTCTGACACAAGTTTAGGGTCCAAGGGTAAGCTTAAGCCGGAGAAGCTCTACGCAGGTGACTCTCTTTCATTTACCGCCTTACCTCCGATCCAGCCACCAAAAAGTCAACAGGCCATCGGACTGATCATTGCGTAACATGGCTCCGCCCGGATTATTTCACCTCTGCCGTGCAGGCGATGCGACACTGGATCTGCAGACAGAGCAAATGAAAAAAACGCGCTCTTCTCGCCGCAAAACCACCGAGACTGGGTTCCCTACGGGGGGCCGGTCGACAACAGGGCAAGGTCCGGAGAGTGGTATAGTGTGATTCATCCTCTGGGAATAAGAAGAAATAAAAAAAATTAATTTAAATTGATTAGGGTGCGCAAAAAATAAAATAGAATAAAAATTAAAGGCCGGCCTAGCCTAAACAAAGCCCCCCCGGTAGCATGATTACATTTAGACACCGGTTGATCTGTGTTTCTCCATTCGGGGACCCTGCGGTGACCACTTTGGGAAGGCGATACGAGATCAGCCGCGGCCTATTCGCATCGCCATCCAAGCACATCGACTCAATGTTCCGCAGTGCCTAAAAAAACGAGCCCCGTTCTTGCTTGACAACATGGGGCATGTGAGTGGTTCCAGAAGCCGGTATTTCCTGGTTGAGCGACGACGAAGCCTGGAGTGCGACACGAGAGAGGGGGACCTGTTTCGATGGTTCTGGGCCAGCCTCAGCCAACCAGGCGTGTCGACTCGGGAAAATCGGCGCTTCTGGTGGCCCTAGTCATTCCCCACGCCAATAGCTAAACCCCCAGACATGACGTCGATGTGCCGCAATGCCGAGTCGGGCCCGATTGTCGTTAGAGACACGGCCCCTGATAGCCCTACTTTCTGTGAGGCTTACCAGGAAGGTCATCAACACCCACCAAGCAGAAGAAGCATTTTCTTCGAGACACCCGCAGGCACCACGATCTTCATGTCGCATCAGGATCGGCACCAAGCAGACCGCATTGGTGGTTTAGTCACACTGATTCTCGATGACTGATCAAAAGGTCCCGAAGGATGGAAAATTTTGGCACAATCGCCTGGGGAGACCAGGGGGGTGTGTGCACCGTGCCCGTTTTGACATTCTGAGTGAGCAGGGTGTCTCGAAAGCTGAGTTGAACTCGGCAAACCGGCTCTGAAGAGCAGCCACTAGTTCAGTAGTCTATTGATACTCGCAACAGCGCCGCGGCGGTAAGCTCACGTCCGAGCAAAAATGGCCGTCGCTGAATTTCAGGTCAGGATGTGTTCATTTAATTGCAGAGTTCCGGTGCTTCCATCCGTCGTCACCCTCTTTTGGCGGTGGGGTTTGGGAACTTTTTTTTTTTTTTTTTTTAAATCTTGACTCGCGATGTGACTGTAAAGACACACTTATGTACGTACGTGCATTGCTAAAACCCCGATGCGCCCACTTTCAAAGGGCACATGTGACATGCGACATTGTGCGTCTTTTTCGTAAAAGACCGACATGGTTCGGCCACCGAACCTGTGAGAAAAAGGAAAAGTGGCCTCGACAAGGTTGTAGATTTCGATGCTGCAAGTACTATCTAGCGAAACTCGCAATGGGACAATTTGGGTAGGCGAGTTGTTTGGCGTGGGCGAAGCAGCTGATCAGGTGGCCTCTGGACGGAATAAAGATGCCGACCACGCTCTGGATTAAGCATGAATTTAAGCGTTGCCAGCCATATGCTTGGCACGGGGGGGATTCCGCGCGAGAGGGCGTGTGTGCATCAGGACATGGATTCCAAGCCGGCGGCGCATATTGGCAGGATTTGGGGGTGTCTGAGCAGGCCGACGGGGGGATGAGCATGGGCGAGTGCTAGCTCCGCGGAGACATCAAGAGGACACATTGTGTGCGCTGACTGGAGCCTGTGGCTTCAGAGGATGATGGATGATGCCGGTGTTAGGATGGTGGTGGGCTTGGTGTGTCTTTGAGATGCCGTCCCAACCGACTTGGCTTCCAGGGGGTGAGGGGCGGGTTTCAAGCTCATCCTGGGGACATGTTATTCCCGAAGGTGTTCGCGGTGCCGGGTGGGTCAACCCTGTCGCTTGGGGGCCGTGGCCAGCCAACCGCGTCAGGGCTGCGCTTCTTGTAAGGAAGTTGTCGAGTCTGGGCGCCAAGGCCCAAGTTTATTTGGTCCATCGTACGTGGTGACGATCCTTTTTGCGAGCGAAAGGGGCAGCGCAGGGGCCGAATCCCGTGACGTGGGACACGGTGGAATCTAGGATGGCGAGTCGTGCGCTCGGAAAAGAAAGGGCATGATGCGGAAGTCGTCGTCATCGTGGCTCTCAGGTGGGCGGCAATACCCAATGTCCGCCCCGGCGCCGTACGTACATGCCTCGTAGGGGCTGGATATGTCGGCATCTTCTCTCACTGCTCAAACCATGGGCGGAGCGGCCACGCCTCAACCCTGCCGAGTTTGCCTTGCACCATGTTCTACTCTGACCGAGCGCGTGTCCCAAATTAGCCAATCTTGCCAAATGGGCTTTGTGCGAATTGTTTTTGCGTGCCGATCTGTCCGTGGTTGACCAATCCCGCCGCCGTGTTGTGCCAGCGGCGCCAACTCTATTGCGCAAGCCCCCCTAGAGCGAAGCTTTTTGCGCATTTTTACCGTGCAGCCAGTGCAAAGCTTGGCGCTCGGTGGCTGCATGCTTATCCGTCATAAGGTCCTACCCGACACCACCAAATCGTGCGGGCCAGTGACATTCTGGCGATCGATGCGAGGGAGATAAGAGTGACAGCGTAAATGAGACGCTTCGCGGCACACGACACGGAGCCCCGATGGTCGCCAGGGTTCATGTGGCAGAGAGTCTGATTTTAATGCCTGTGTCAATTCTCGCGCGCCGGATGTAGAATATCATGCACAAAGCATCATCGGAGAAAAGTATGATCGGGGTCGCATCTTGGTTCATCATGGGGTTAAGGTTTGGCATAGGGAACGGGAAGATCAGTGGTTGGGGTGCGCTTATGTAAGTCACCCTGAAACACCGCAGTTTTGAGCCAGAGGCAACCTGCCGTCTAGGTTACCCTATACAGCGACCAGTCAGCCTGTGCAAGTCGCGCTTGTCTGTGCGAAACCGTGCATTTGCTGGGGAATCGATGTTTTTGTCGTATTGTTTGCTGATATTAGGAGTATTGGGATCGGCCCGATGTCTGAGAGAGGTCTGTCCTCCCCCGCAACCCGTATCTGGTGTTATTTACGTCGTGATGCTGATTGAGCTGCATGTTACAGGGACGTCCAGCAGTCAGGCATTTGGAGCCATCAGGGTTAATACGAAAACACCTCCGGCCACACCGACCCAGAGCACGCAGGACTAACCCATGTCACAGAAAGGAAGGCAGAATTCAAAGATGCATCATTCGCTAGGGCGGTGGGTGGCAACTTACAAGCGATTGGCATCACTCAATCCCAAACCAAGTATGAGGATTGCCGTGATCTGCCTGGCTATGCTTCACGTCAAGGTTATCTCTGGTGCCTAAGCTACAGGGAAAAGCTTACTTGATGCTGCCTAGCCTGGGCACGGCGCGTGACTGTGCGGGCATGTACCAAGCCCAAGACGAAAGATCCTTCGGTCGGCCGAACCAAGGCCTGGATGCTCCGACACCGAGGGGGGGATTTAATATCGCCAAGCGGATGAGATAGGGCTTGTCGTATCTGGGCACAAATGAAATGCATGCAAAAACAAGCGAACACGACTGCGCTATGGCAGAGGGCATTTTGTTCGAGACGACCGGCCAAGTGTGCTGGTGCAGGGGGAGAATAGACGGTGGTCAGTGGTGTCGCTTCCCTGCATTAGTGGCTCATGGCAAGCGACGAAAAGAGCCAGGCGCCTGCAACTCTAATCAATCCTTGCCGCCAAGGTGCTCCCATTCAGCCTGGAGTCTGGACTGGCCTTTTCATCAGCCCATGCATATGTGGCGGCATCGGCGTTTGAAGCTGTTCGCCCGGGACGCAGCTCGCTCACCCGCAGTCGCGGTGTTTTGCTCTGGCGAGCGGAAAGGCTCGAGTTTTTCGCTTTTTCTGCCAGGAGCAAGTCGTCCGCCGGGAGGCTCCATCAGAGAGGCCCACGCTCAGCGTAAATTTCGCCCGGATTCAGCGACTAGTGGCCTCGCCCTCACCGATGGAATATGGGGCTTCAGCCTCACGGGCAGGCATGAGTGGCTCGACAGGCCACGAGGTTTGCAACCTAATGTTGACACGCAACGGGGCTTTTTGCTTACGCTTACTCGGACGGCCAGGAATGGATCATGCTTAACCCAGGCTAGTCGGTGCCATTTGTCACGATTGACAAAACAGGGCGCCGCATCAGGAGGACCCTGTGGGCCATGTTGCGCCGCCGATCCAACCCTCTGGCTGGGTCCTATTATCTAACGGAATGCGCCCCCCATTTCCCGGACTGGCCTTCCCGCGCAGCAAGAGGGGCGGCATGGATAAGTCGGCATCGCAATTCTTGGGTCTTGGGGGAGGCTTTCCCATGGCATGGCGGCGCTGGAACGTGAATGGTGCAGATCTAACGCCGGGTGCCAAGCCGTCACTTGGCGTCTTGGTATTGTCTTGGCTACGATGGCCACCGTCCAACCGTCCCTGACTGACAATGTCAGAAGCGAACAAGTCATTGTCATTGTGCTGGGAGGCAGAGGCAGGGACAGTGTGTTCGGGGGACGCAATCTCGACCTGTTCGCTTCTCCCTCTCTGTACCTCTCGCCCCGGGCGCCTTCGTCGTCGTCGCCTGTTTAGTAATTTCCCCTCTGGCTAGCCCAGGCCGCTATCGTGCCGATTATCCTCGAGCCCTCTAGCCAAACCCCAGCGCCCCCAGTCCCAAGATTGCCTGCTGACTTTATGGCCCTGTTCCCGACATCTGGCTTAAGCTTAATTCGTGGAGGGGTGTCGTCACAGGTTGTCGGAGGCGGCCCTCTGTGCGGGTTGCCTCCGAAAAGGGCCACGACGCCCCGTGCCAAGCTGACGCGTTGACCGGCAAAGTCGGAATAGAGACTGCTCACATTGGCTGCTTCCAACCAACGGGGCTGATGTCAGCTCTCGGCAATAACCTAGGCACTGGCGCAAAAGCAAAGGGTTTAATTTTGCGCCTCTTTCGCGAGCATATTTTGGGGCCTCGATAAACGCCTCAAGCGAAGGGAGGAGCCACAAAAGGAAGGCTGAATGGGAAGGAAAAAAACGACATAGGCAGCCCCAGTGATTTCTGTGGGCTTCACTGGCCTTGGGAGACGGCCGGTGCTTGGCACGGAAAGGCTTCTCGAAGGCCGCCGCCCCGAGCGAATAGTGAGGACCGGAAATAACTGGCCGTTTAAAGTCCCACACGCCCCCCCTTTACCCTTATACCACGATTGCCAACGTTCCAGCCTCCCCGGACGGCTGCGACGGCACAAGCATTTCGCTCATTACGCCGCAAGATGATGGCATCGCCCAGCGGATGGTCAGATATGCTTATCCAGCCCACCAACAGGCGTCGAGGTTGTGGATGAAACGGTCGGGTCAGATGCACACCACCCTGGCCCCTCACTCCCGGGCCCTCCTCGTAACTCTTCCCGCTGTGTTGGGGCCTCCTCCAAGTCGAAGATGTCGATTTGCGCATGCCCACAAAGTCTCGTACTAATAGCTCTGGGCAAATACGTGGTATCCTCTGCACGGACACGAGTCGGGAAGGGCTCCATACGGTTTGTCATTGCCATTAGAGCTTCGGGGACCCGGGACGCTCTGACGAGTCCCGTATGGGACATGATCAACCACCGTCTTAGCCGTCAGTCCGACGCAAACACGCCATCGGGTTGCCGACTTATCCAGATCTCCCTATTCCAGGGATGAAGGCCTACCCTATCTCACTCCCTAATTAACCCTAACCTGACTGAGGGTCCGCCCCTCCGGGGACGGAGCTGGTGCCCTGTAACAGTGCCCGTGCAGTTACGGAGCTCATATCAATCTTGGAGCGTCCGGTACGGCATCTCTTATCCGTTCAGGCTAGTTGCCTCTGTTCTGGTGAGTCCGTTTCATGTCCGTCGGGCGTCTGGGTATTCGGCACCGGAGTATTTAGGGTAAGTGGGTACATACGCGTATTCCTCGATTAAGAGAAATCATTACGAGGGCCGGCACAGTTCCCGTGCCGCATGTGGATCGACCGAGGTGGCAAGGGCGAGGCAGTGTTGATGGACAAGGTGCCGAGGATAATGACTTGGACGTTGGCGGTGAAATCCTCTCGGCTGAGATGAGATAATCCCCGAGTTGAATGTGCAACACCGATAAGCCTCATCGATGATACCCTACCAGCAGATATGCATATGTGAACATGTCTCAGTGCCGACTAGGGTGATAGCTGACGTATTTTCCCCACTACGGAAGGCTACACGTCTTGTTTAATGCTCTTTTGGTAGATATACACGAGCTGTCCGCAATAGTGCTCACGACATTGTATATTGTCACGCAGATGGGACTTATGAAATAGCCTATGGAAAGTCAGCCGAAGCCGAACGTTTACCTTTTATTACATAAACAAAAATACCTCATAGTGCATCTGATACCAGTGTCTGCGCAGCATACATGGTTAGCAGGAGTTATGCCTCTGTATGAGGGCTAGCTTGTACAGAGTCCCTCGAAACAAAAGTGAAATTGATAGACCGATTAATAGATCGTTTCAAACCAAGTGTATCGTAAGAATTCCGCTAGTTTATGCTAAAAAAAATCTTGGACATGCAGTGATAGAAATGTTAATGTTATATGCCTCAATATCCGCTTAGTGGTTCTGAAAGCTGTCATGCCATGGTATTCGCAACGCTGTCCAGACGCCTACTACGAGCTAATGCTTTTTCAACTAAAATAATGACCAGAATAAATCTCCACTACACATATATTGAAGTATTAACCCTTCCCTTAGGGCTAAATTTGCCCCTACTTGCTGTATTTCTTGCCCCCTAACATCGGACTGCAACGTTGAATGTATTGTCAAGACCGTGGCTCCAAACCATCGAAATACAGCCCAAATTTGGACCCAACCCCTATATACTATCACTATAAAACACTCCGGGCCATGTGAAAGTTGTGCCCCATGGAACACAATGGTGGTTAGCCCCCGGAACTTTAGTTAGTAGGGGACAGCGTTGCCATATGAACGAGCATCTTCAGAACTATTTCTACTGATTCCGAAGAATCGTACTCTGCAGGATTTTTGTTTCATGCCAAATATCGGAATGGAAGTTCGGGAGCCCCTTGGAACACCCAGTGTTGATAGAACAGCGATCTCTCTGATACCTGTCAACAGCTCGTCTTGGGTCGTTCAGACATGAACTGGAAGCACACCTGTACAACTTTCCTTCTCGGGCATGCCAGTAAAATCCTGACAGATGTGCATATCATCAGAGTATTGTGCGTCTTGATGACTTTCGTGGAAATAGGACATGTGATGGGCTATATCGAAGTGGGCTAGGGGTAGGTAGGTACTTGAAGCGGTATATATTCACTGCATCTCCATCCATGTATTTTCGAATTCTACCAGTATATGATACAATGTCTGACATACCCTGAGAAGTATTGCCAATATCGTTTGAATGTGCCCAAGTAGTTCCAATCTGATGGTCCTGAATTTACTTGATCAAAGCCCACTCTTGAACCACCCCCCCTAAAAACGAGCTGCTCCTTTCTTCGTTGTAAATTGACCAACATATATGGCTGTGGGCATTTAAAAATTGTTACATCTCGTCATATTCACTTTGTATAGGAAACAGAGATTGCTACGTGTTGGGTTTCCGGATAAAAAAAAAACCCCCAAGTGTGTTCGAGGATCCCGCTACTGTTCGATCCTCGAGCCCAATTTATGTCAAGTTACTGTATTATTATCCAAGGCTCCTAGAGTAAGTATCAGCCATTATCTAGACATCTGAGGCGACTGGAATTCAGTGTTCTGTTTTACCAACCCCTCTAGCTATCAAATGTGGCATTAGACATCGAGGTAGGAATTCGGCATGTGTTATCAGTGCCGTTTCCGCTCATGGTTTTTTTTTGGTTCCGGCCATTTTTTGAGAATACCATGTATCTGGAATATCACGCTATATCACTACACCAAACCCATTGAATATTCAAAATCTCCGTGGTTAGTTCGCCGACGAAAACTCGAAGGGAGCAAGCTATCTCTAATGGCTATATCATTGCCCTGGTAAAATTTGCCGAGAAATTCCGCACAGCGACTATTATATCATAGAGCACCATGATTATACAACGTAGTCCTTTCGAGGGGCGGTGGGAGTGTTCGTGTTACGTGTGAGTTTATTCTATCAAGATAATTTACATACGTCGATATCGATGCTTCTATCATACAAGTCTTATATCATACAGCGTCAAACTTCGTATCTCGCTCCAGTCCACTTGATGAAACGGGAGCATGCATTGTTAAACCATACACATCTTTACATATCCAAGGACAGCCTGCCAGGATCCTCACCGCATCGAAAAATGGGCTTGATATCAATGCCATATCTGGGGTTTCGTGCGTATGCCGTGTTACATAGGCGCAGCCATAACGCACCATATCCGTCCTACAGCCAGGGGAAATGAAAGACCTGTCTCACGATTGTCCTCCTGTCGGGGCGCACAACGAATCGCTCGGCTCGATGCGTGAAGCGCGACACGACCGTAGAAACAACAGTCTTAGATCGCTCGCCGAGGCAGATCGCCAAGACCGAGCCCGGGAGGACCAAGTGAAGAGATTGATATGTCGTCCAAGGTAGGTAGGCGTTAACGAGGTTGACTTGCGAAATATGGTTGGAGCAAGCTGATATTTGACGGAAGGCGGGTATCACGATGGGAGAGGATGGCAGGGAAGGTAGCGGATCGAGATGGATCGGAGTGATTAGCAGTCACACCGCTCATAGTGTCGGGGGAAGGGAACGACATCGCGGACATTGGGCACACCCGTCAGGTAGCTTAGCAGACGATCGAAACCTAGACCGAAGCCACCATGAGGGGGGCAACCCCAGCGACGCAGGTCAAGATACCAGGCCAATTCTTTGCCCTTGGGGGACTTCTTGCCGGGGATGGGAAGCCCGAGAGCGCGCATGTTCTCCTCGAGCTGAGGCAAGCGGTGCTCACGCATGGAGCCGCCAGCAAGCTCGCCAAGATTGGGCACCAAGAGGTCGAAACAGTCGACTGTTGGGCCCTCAGGAGGCGAACCGGCGGACTGGCGCATGTAGAAAGCCTTGATCTCACGCGGATATTGCGTGATGAAGATGGGCACATAGGCGTCAGCGACTGGGTCGTAGCCGATTTGCTCGGCTAGGTACTTTTCGTGCTCCGACTGTAGACCCGAGCCCCATGTAGGTTTGTGCTCGAAGCGGTCAGCAATGGGCTCGAGAATTTTGATGGCCTCGCTGTATGTGACCCGAGGCCATCTTTTAGGGGCGAGAAGACCTCGCCAACGACGGTCCAGCTGAGCCTGGTCAACCAGGTCCTCAAAGGCGTGACGTTCAGCAGGGTCCTTGGTATCAAGGCGGTTCTCCTGGAGCTCAGTTGCAGCGTTGAGCTCTTTGAGACCTTGGGCCAGAGAAGTCAACATGCGCTGAGCCAGATCCATGACTTCATCCATGTCCTCGATGAAGCTCATCTCGGCTTCGAGCATGTAAAATTCACTTAGATGCCTTGAAGTGTCACTCTGCTCGGCACGGAAGGTCGGCGACAGAGTCCACACGTTACCGAGGGCCTGAGCAAGAGCCTCAAGATGCAATTGAGATGAGACAGTCAGGTACTTGGGGTCACGAAAGAACTCGGCGGGGCCGCCGGCCTTAACGGCGAAGGCTTCACCAGCACCTTCACAATCGGAAGAGGTAATGATAGGGGGGTGGGTCTGCTGGAACTTTTCGCGAAAGAAGAACTGAGTAAGGAGGGCGGTGGCATCAGAGCGGAAACGAAGCATAGTGGAGTTAAGGGGGGTGCGAGGGCGCAGATGAGAGATGGTGCGGAGGCTCTCGGGAGTTTGATACTTGTTCTGGATGGGGTATGACTGGAAATTCAATGTTAGCTGGGGTTCGTCTGAGCGGAAATGATGGCATTATGAAAGGTGTGATATGTGAGCGTACCTGAGGATCAGATGGGCCTAGGATTTCTACTTCGGTGACTTGGAGCTCAGCTGTAGTAGTCGTCTTGGATCCAACGGCGGCGGTATCCGCAGACTCCTCCTTAGGGGTAGATGAAGCTCCTGCAGAATTGTCCTTGGCGGTGTGTCTGTCGTTACCCGCGGATCCATCTTGTGACAGGTCTCCGGCTTGATCGGGCTGTGTTTTGGTTTCATTTACCCATGTTCCTTTTAGACGTACAGCAGTACCAGGGCGCATTCTGGCTGTTGATCAGCAACTGCAATCAATGTGTCCTGAGAATGACATAAAAAAAACAACGAAACAAGAAAACAGTACAATGAAATGAAATAAAATGATATGAGATGGAGACGTACTCTGTCGCCAATAGCTTGTCAACCACGACCTGGACCGGTCGCATTGAAGAGCCATCGGTAACGTCGATGAAGCGCACGCCGGAGCTTTTACGGACCGATCTCACCCACCCGCAGACTTCAACATCTTGAGCTGGGGCAGCTGGGCGCCAGGCTTTGAGGTCCGAAACTGTCTTGATGTCTTGCGGATGCTGAGCAGAGACACGGGCAGAATAGCTTCTCCGGGAGAGCCAGGGTCTGGAGGCGACCTTGGGAAGGCTGGCGGTGCGCAGGGAGCGCAGCATTTGTGCTTGTGCTGGATGTGAGGCGAGGATGTGATTGAGCTGTGGTTGGCTGAGGAGGCAATTGAACTAAATTTCAGATTGTGCATAAACTGTCACGCGACATTGAACCTGGAAGACAGGCGGGAGCTCGTCACAATGACGTCGCGGGGCGCAATTGATGACTTGTGATATCTTCTGCTCAAGACGATGAAGTTGACATGAGGTGAGTCGATCGAGCTCTAGGCGAGGAGCGTGATTGGTGGGCGGTGGCAAAAAAAAGAGCGGCGGACCCCTACCAGCCAAGCCTGGTGGTCAAGTTAAGGTAAGCAGGGCAGCGCCCAGTAGTAGGGAAGCTGGAAAAACCGTTACGCCGCACGGCATCAGGTGCACGGCAGCGGGCCCGAATCCTTGGGAGAGTGCACCTAGCGCTGGGCGTGACATGGCCTGGGGCATACACCCGAAGCCCCTGGGGGCCTCTGGAACACGTCGCTTTCAGCGATGCCGGTCTCTGTTGTTTGCTTTTTTTGCTGCCCTCGCTTGGTTCCTGCCCACGATGGATGGGGCGGGCCAAGCCACCGTCATCATGGCCGCTGCTGGCGGAAGGGAGGGCGGGTTTCAGTGCAAAAGGGAATAACAATGGATGGCCCCATGGGCGGGCTGGGGAGACACACATGCCACACCCGCGCCCGTGCCCCGACAAAACCAGCCGATCGGTCTGGAGTACTATCTTTGGAAGCCGGGCGCGAAGTCGAGGCTATGAGTATGAGATGCATATACAGAAGCACCTACATGAGAGACAAGAGACATGTGGGTTGCGTGAGTGCAGTGTGGGATGGGCAACACCACCCGATGCGATAGGCAGGCAGGAGCGCCCCCGAAAGGCACCTTTCTTCTTCCTGTTGTTCTTCGTCTTCTTCTCTCAGACCCAGCAGCCATCCACACCAACATCACATCATCATCACCCACCCCTTGCCCAAAAGAAAATTAAAAAAAGAAGTGACAACCCGACTTATAACAACACAAGACGAAACTTACCCACACCAATAAAGCGCCACATCATTTTCACTTGTCGGTAGTGCTTGTTTTCTTCTTCCTATTTCTGATTACTTTTTTTAGGTTTTATTTTTTCATTTCTTGCTTTCCTTTCTTTTCCTCTTCCTCGTCTTCTCCCCTTCCGTTTAACCAAACTCTGGCCCTGTGTGATCGGCATCCCACATGTTCAACATCAAACCAAAATATATTCTTCCGCCTCTCTGGTTATTCCGTCTCTTACAGAACGGGACCCAAACGGCCACCTGCATGCGGTTGGCCTCTTTTTTCCCCCTAATATCTTCCCACTTTTTTCTTTTCTTTTCTTTTTTTTCTCTTGCATTTACTTGTTCGTCCATCCCATTCACACCCCCCCCCCCCAAACGTGCATTCAAGTCCAAACAGAAAACTCGCATATCTGGCCTCGCACAGCAGATCCCAAAAC
>NAGG01001538.1:0-10816 GCA_003031705.1 Calonectria naviculata
AACCAAAGTTAGGCCCTGTCCGCGGCTCTAAAAATTCCACCCCAGGCGAAAGCACGCGCATGAATAACCCCTGTCTAATCGACGCGGGGCTGGCTGTTGGCTCGACTGAAACGTCAAGTATTAGGTTCCCTCGATGTTCTCTCTTGATTCCCGTCTTCGCCTTTGGCTTCTCGTGGCTTGCCCGCCCGCCCCGTCTCGATACGCTCGAGTTCCGCCACGAGTTCCGAGCGTCCATCCCGCCCACGCGCAAACGACCCTGGCGTCCTCCGGCAACAGGATCCTGGCTGTGACGCTGCACGCATGAAACATGGGGCAAGCTATCCCGGTACGGAGACACTTGCGACCTGCAACTTTCAACACCACCACGGTGATCGTGGAGACCCCCGGGATCCTCTCCCCTCTCTCCATCTGCCTCTGGGCCTTCTTTCTGGATACGTAGTCTAGCCCTGGCTCTCGCCCCCCCATCCCGGTCTGGGCCCCCCCTCCAACGGGCCCCATCTCGACGCGTCTTATCCCTCTTTTTGGCTGAAATGCCTAGGTCGGACCCCCGGCAGGCCCTAACTGTCAAATTGACGAGACGGCGCCGGGGGGTTAGTTTGACATACCAGCAGGACCTTGGAGCAACATCCAGATCCCACTTGCTGCTCCGTCCTCCTAATCAACCCAACCCGTCAAGCTTCGTCCAGACCCAGGCGAGCATGTTAGTGTAGTGTGCGATGCAACACGATCGTCTTCGGGAAATTAATTAAGCCACCCACGAAGACCTGCCAATGACCTAAAATTATCCCACAGATCGCGCTGCTAGACGGTGAAGAGCACCCGCCCCAGTCGTTGCGGCTTCCGGCCAGGCTAGCCTTAGATGCACTTGGCACAACCAAGGTCGATGTAGGAATTAGGGGCAGCAATATTCTTGGGCTTCTACCTGAGGCAGCTCCTATACTGTCAACCAAGTGGTGGTTTTTCCCCCTCTTCTCCCCTCTATTACTGGTGGCGGTGGCTGCTTCAACGGTCTCTCTGATTCAGGCGGGGAACAGACATCAGACAACGGCGGATGAATCGGTCATATTGGCCTGCCACAAAACGTCCATTGGCGCGGAAACCGAAGCCATACGCGGTAACAAGGCGGGACAAGACGGCGACGGATAGTGAGCGAACGGAGCAATTGTGCAGCACGACGCGCACTTGGCCGCGTTGTGGTCTCTGAGCCTGTCGAACCTTGGCTGCATTCCTTCTCCAGCTTGCTGCGTCCGGTCTGGCCGCGATATTGTCGCCCAGAACCGCAACGGGCCATTTCCAACACCTGGTCTCGGCATCTCCCGACCAACTGTCGACGACCAGCACATGGGCTTTCTGGTGGGTCGATCCCGGATCCGTTGCGTCGCGGTGCTTTGTGTGAGTGTGCGGCTGTTCCTTTGCTGTCTGCCATGCATCCCTGGATGGCCAACCCTGGCTGAATTCCACGCCCAGGTCCCCCAGTCCAGGCGATGTCAAACGGGGATCCAGTCCCTGGAGATGTTTCACGCCCCATTGCACGTATCAGCTTGCAGATCGACAAGCCTGCTGCGCCCCCGATGGCCCCCCTTTCCCCTTTGATGCCACCAGTAGCAGCATCAGGCGAAGGAGAAGGAGCGGCGGCGCTGGTGTGGGATGGTCCATCTATGATCTGTCCATTGTGTTAGCTCCGGGTCCTGCCCACGCTTAAGCGGTAACGGTCGGGTTGGCCCCCCCGATGGTATCCCACCACGCTGGACCCTGTCCGGACAATTCCCTTGTGGAGATCATGGTTCGGACGGGGCACTCAACGCCATGATCTGCGACCCGTCATGCCAACCAGCAGGGGTACCCCGTTAATCGAAAACTGCCGGCAACCACACGACGCTAGTTGCGAGTGCTACGCCCGTGTCCTGCTGCGCTGCTGCGACTCCTGGCCTGTATGTGCCCCATCGCGCTGGGATCCTAAGGATGGTCCAGCGTCGTCTCGTTTGCGGGAGCCAGTCGGGCCACTCGTCCATGCCTGGCCAGCTCGTCGACCCCCTTCGCTATCGACGTGACGCAGCGCATTATGCGACCCGGCATCATGCTTTTGGGGCCCCCAAAAGCTCCTCCAGGCCTGGCCGGTTAAGACGTGCATCGCCATGCTTTTTGCCGTGGTAACGCTGTTGGTGCTGCTGGTTCCCGCAGCAAGGCCGCAGAGGATGGCCTCGTATTCCCCATTGTCGACCCAAACGCACTGGAACTGCATCTTTTTTTTTTCTCTCTCTCGACCTCATTGCCCCTGTCACTCTGACCTCTCTATTTGCCTACTGGGAATCCCCTGTCCTGTGACCCTAGCGGGCGATGGGCCTTCCACCACCTACTTGGCCCACGCCCCTTTTCAGCCCTCAACCCTTGACGCCCCCCCAACCCCAACCCCAAACGACTACCGTCTTCGAACCCTACCGTCTCTTTCATGCGTTGTCAATCCAGTCATAGCGTCCATCGATTAGGTTCTTCTCCGTGGCAGATTCGTCTCATCTCTTCCTTTTCCATCCTTCATCCCAAGTTCATTGATGGTGTTTGACCTACCCTTCTGTCACTCGCTTTTTTCCCTCCTGGATTTGTCTTCCATTCATCATTGAACCTTCTTCCTACAGAAACAAGCCATCGCCGACCTGGAGTCGTTTGCTTTCTTGTTTAACACTGTCAACTATCCTCTTCTGGACATCAGATATCACTTGCATCTGTTAAGAGGACCTGCATTCACCTGTCTGACGGCGCCATACCACCTCGCTCAACCCGCAGTACCGAAATACGAGGGAGCAACGTCACAAACGATTATCGCTATCAGGCCACGACCTAACATACTTTCTGCATCGGCATTCAAGTGATAAAAGGCCTCTCTTGTCCCCGAGCCGCCACCCCACGACGCATCTGGCCTTCATCCACACGGCTTCTACTCTGGGACACTCCCGGATTTCTTCTAATTTAATCCTTAATTGCCTTCGAAAGAGCAATCAACCCATCTCTCACCGCATACTGCAAAACTGAATGGCGATAGCCATGGGACGATAGGCGTGTGTACTAATCTACGACCTGACGACTGGTATATTTATCTCAGTGCAGTAATAATATTGTCGACTTTTTAATCTCAGCACTCCTTTTTTAGCCGGTAGAGACGAACTGTATCTACGACATCCGGCGATTTCCCGTTTCTGTACTACTTAATTACCATCTACACCTACGACAACAATCGCTTTTCTAGCCTTGACCATGAACATCGCATCGATGCTCAACATCTCATCGGGGCCTAGCCCCCACGAGTCAGCCTCCAAGGAAGCAACGCCGCCTTTGGCCATCCGAGGAGCTCTGAACGCTCCCTCTTCTCTACCAACACCATCTCCCGAGTGTGTGCCTGCAACACAAGCGACTGGGGCCAAGGACAGCCGAGTTCGCACCCCGTGGGATGCTGGTGGTTATTCGCTACCTCGAGATGCTGCTCCCCAGTTCTCACGCCCATCCTTTTCTTTCCGCCCCACTGGCGAGCCCATGGACACCACATCTCCCTACGCTGGTGGTCACGGTCACTCGAGACACGCATCAGTGGCATCAGTCGAGTCGCCTTTGTCGAAGGCTGCCCCCAACGCCCATGTTCCTTTCTCGAACCCCCGACCGGGCAGGTTAGTGTTGATGGCAGTCCATAAAATGTACGGATAGACCGGGACTGACAGTTGCGAAAAGAATGTATTCTGGCGCTGATGCTCAGCAAGATCCATGGAGGCGAAGGTAAGCTGCAAACACACATCCCATCTAGTGGCGATTCCCACCTGCTGTTCCATCCGCCTCGGAAGACGACGGAGCTAACTTTCCTAGCTCTTACTGCGAAACTCGTCCTCAGCCCGACTCCCGCAGGTAAGCTTGATTTTCCTACAATACCCATTGTTCTATTTCCATTCTGTGGGTGGTGATGCATGACGAAGCATTGGGTTGGGCAATGCATAGTTGACGTGGTTGGAGCATGGAGTCAAAGCTCCCTGTTCTGCGGGTCAATTAAAGCATCACTGTCACACGTTGGATCCTGGAACACCAGCAGGGAACAGCTTTATTGACAATGAACTAGGTCAAGCCTTTGGACAGAACATGGTGCTAGCATGCCAGGGATTGGCCACTCTCCCAATCACAAGGTTTCGGATAGCCGCAGCAGTTTCTCATCGCTCTGCTCATCGACATTCTCTGGTGGACACTCGAGATTTTCATCAATGTCGACGGTCAGCAGCCATCATGTTGGTTCTGTGGCTTCGGAGATGCCTATGTTGGAGTCGAAACTCGAACAGCTCCCCAGGTTGACGGCAACTCCCGAGTATTTGGAACGCCGAGAATCCCCTCCTAGATTACCTCCGCTGCCTCAGCACAGCACTCTGCCATACTACGGTCCTGGAATCCCTCAGGGAACCCCTACTGATGCCGTCATGGACCCAAGAGTCATCAGGCGGAAGCGCTCTCGTCTGTCAATTGATCACAGGTGTGTAAATTTCTTTCATTCAATGCTCATTGTTGGATTTGGTTCGGGGATGCGTCATCAATCATCGTCCTGGTTGCTGGACAGTGATGTTCAGCCCGTTATTCATCCTGGCAGCACTGCAGGACGAATCCTTTAATCACTTGCTTAGTGGCATATTGAGAGGATTTATTGTCCATTTGCGGCTAATTGTCCGGGTGACATTGTGGATGCATCAGAGGTTGAGCAATTGACATTGTATCACTGCTTATACCATCCGTCCGTCATTGCACCGACTGGGAATCTACTATTAAAACACCCTCTTTTCATCACTTCAATGCCTTGGGAATTTTCTGGTTCTGTAATCCTTGGCTCCAAGTCTTGCTTCCCTTCCAATATTGACGTGATCAACTTCTCATCCATCGCTTCGCAAATTGAAGGTATCCGGACTGTTTGCTAACTCTTTCACTTGTAGCAACGCTCCTTTGCGAAGCAGCGTCTTACACCCCAACCCTCTGGAACGTATTCACAAGCGTACCATCTCTGCACCCAACCCCCCACAGATCTCCTCATCAACGTTTGCTCGCCGACCATCGTATCTTCCGCCAATCACACCGGAGAACTTTGAGCCTGTGCTACCGCACCCCCATCTCGCCATGCCGCGTGGACGCCGCAGTGTTAGCCGAGGCCGTCGAGGCAGCAGGGCCGAAGTCTCGCCCGTAGGCCACCATGCGTCGCGATCTGTTGGAGCCATGGATGAGGGCATGCCACATTCAGATGCGTCTCCCGCTCCTCGAGCTCAGAGTATGTGATTTTATTTGTATTCATATTTGATCATACTAACACAAGCATTGCAGTTCTTCCACCCCCCGCTGCATCATCCGACTTCCAGAGCCGCCTTCTCAACACCTGCAGCCGATTTGGTCTCAATGGAGGGGCTCCTCTCCGGGGCGGTGATATCTGCATGCATGTTGACAACTGCAACACCGGATCTGTGCCCCGAAAGGTCATCTCCCATCTGTTTGGCCGCAACAAGGTGTGCACTCGCCGAATCCCTGAGCGTGCCTGGGTCTGCATGTGTCGCAAGCACTACCAGCGAATTCGCTATCGCAAGGGCGCCGAGTTCAGCATGACACAGATCGATTTGGTCTATGAACAAATTGCCAGAATGATCTTCTGGAGCCAAGGACTTGAGAAGAGCGGTGGAGTCAACGTTGAGGGAATCTATATTCGATCGTGGACCTTCTCTATCCGCAAGCGCGAGCTTAGACGGCTCGTTGAGTCAAATGGACAGGATCCTCTCCCACGATGGATCATTCAGAGCCTCGGAGAGGGCAAGACTCACGACGACATCCTCGACATTGTCGAGCGCCTGCACCATGACATTCAGCAGGGTATCCTCAGGGACGTACCACCTGTCGAGTTCCTGCCCGAGGTCGTTGATGCCTACACCCTGCGAGCTACTCACTCTCCCAACATTGTCCAGCGTGAGGGATCCGACGACATTGAGATGCAGGACGCCTCTCAGTCAGGCCATGGCGACCAGTTTGATGATGAGGGATCTCCCTTCTCCAAGGATACATCTCCCCTCGAACCTGTCGAGGAAGAGCACAGTGACTTCAGCCCTAGAGATGGAGAAATTTCTCCCACCGCTTCGGTAGTCTCTGACGACACCCAGCGCCCTACTACATCTATGAACCACCATCAGCGCCAGCGGAGTGATTCACAGGTTCTGGGTCCCCGATCCCACATAAACTTCCCACAATCCGATGATCGACGCAACAGTCATCCGGAATTTGACAGTCAGAACCCAAAGGAAACCCCAGTGAACCATTTCAATGCTAACACTCAGATACAGGAGCCAGCGATGATGATAGGCGACGGTCGCCCGCTTCTTTCTAAACATTGCCGCCATTTGGGCTTCCCCAGTGACGACCACTAAGGCGTCACTGATAACTTGATGTCGATTCACCAGCCTGTTTCCAGCGCGCAGATCTTTCCAGTACCGATTCATAGCCTGGGCCAGGCTTAATCTTGGAGAGCTCTTCACGTTAGAGACAGTTGAGTCAAACTTCAAGTTTCAACTCATGTACAATTACAGAATACTCCACGCTTTCACAATGGCTTTTCTGTTTTTCACGATTCGCATGCCCGAAGATGTCGTTGCTTCGACCTATCCCGCCTCTCGAGGTCTAGTTCTACTTGTTTGGCGAACGGCATGGGACCGTCGAGCGGCTGTGACACCGGTCTCAACGGGCGTGCTCCGATTGATCCTCGAAATTTCCGATCTCTTGATCGTCTTTGTTCTGCTCGCAGTTTGGGGATTCTATTACACAGCATGCGATGGTTTTCGAGGCCATTTTGGCATCAATCGACTCAGCATCAGCTAGGAGTCATCATCAACTTTGAACTTCAAAACAAAAACCTTTTTTTAATCAACTACACGCCCGGGAAACCGGGTCATTGTTAGAGCTTCGAAAACGGGCATGTTGATAATCTGCAACGGAAACAATGCACAAGACACAGGGAACTACACATGCGAAGAGGGCACAGTAATGGGTTTGGTCAGGGCGTCGTTCATTCTATTGAGTCTTTTTTTTTTTTTTTTTTGGTACACAGAACCGGGGACTCTATAGTGGACGAGGGCTTTAGGTGCAATCGCTCTACAACATTTTCTTTGTTCCTTTCACCCCTCTGGTGTTTGCACCTTGGGGGTTCTTCCCAGGCATGGGGTGTTATCATGATATAATGGACGACGAAATCCGGAAGGGTGGTTGCTTGTCTCAGGGCGGTCAAGGAGTTGAGCAGGTCTCAAAAAACGGGAAACAGCTTTGTCTTTTTTTGCCTCTTTTTTTTCTTTCCCCCCTTCTCACGGTGCCGGCGGCGAATAACGAGTCTGATCGGGTTGGGATGGATGGATTTGTTTAGTTTGGAGCCAGAGCTCCTGGTACCCAGGTGGTCATTAGAAAAACCATACAATCAAATGTTTCAGGCGCCACATGGATCTGCCCCATCTTCGCTGCAAGTGAACTCGTTGTATTTTTGAAGCCAATTCGAAGGCCCGTATCAATGCCATGGCCGTGTCAAGTCTGACATCTGAAGCCATGACGAGTTGTGACGGTTCGTGGCAACACCAACTCGGCAGAAAACGGACCCGGTTGGGTAGTATTCCTTAGACAACTCGCGCGAACCTTGCATCAACAAAAGGGCCTCTGGTTGTTTTTGGTGGCGGGGTCACGCGGAGAGCCTCGGGTTACATTGGACAGGCCTTTCTTGCCATGACCTACAAATAGTTTTTGCCCAGTCGCCGAGAAGGCATCATCACCCACACCCATACCGGCAATTGGGGTGGGTTTGGGGTTCGACGTTCCTCACATCAGCACACGCGCTTGTGTCAGGACCCACGTTTTCGGCCCCTGTCACCAACGGCGTGGTTTCCCCCCCTCTGGTGTACGAGGAATCCTCAGACGGATTGCATGTGTTACTGCCGACGATATCCTCGCACCTTGTGGGAGCAAAGAACTTGGCAAGCCGCAGAAGTGGCACATGCTCTCTCGTCTCCCCTTCGGACGGATGGCGGGACAGCTAAAATCTTATCCACGAGTAACCCTAGCATCATGTGTTGATGGATTGGAACATTGGTCGTCTGCCATGTTCTATTTCTGTTGGGTTACTCAACTGATTGAGCAGGATTACAAATAATGAGGCCATGGCGAGCCATATCTCCATTTGAGCGCCCCAGCTAGCGAGGACTGCTGATCTGCACCAGGGCCATTGAATACCGGAGAGCTGAGGAATGATGCCGATAGGATGCCACATATGCAGCCAGTATCACTCCCGATGTTAGCGTGGTTGAGCTACAATGCAGCACATTGGTTGGTGTCACCGTACAAATCAGATTGTTGAAGCCAGACCAAAAATCGTTGTTTCTGATCGTAAGAATGATCCATCAATGAAATTCTGCGAGCATCTAAATGAGGGGTCCATTTTTCAGTTCCATGAGCAGCCAAGGGCATGAAAAAATCAGTTCGCATCGATACCAACCGACATGTTGAAGAGTTGAGACTTCCATTTGCTACCGAGCCGAAAATTGCAGGGATAGGAAGAGAAACAACAGGTTTTTTCCGTACCATAAATACGAATATGGTGTTTTTCTTTCCCCAGGAAGTAAAATAAGTGGTGGAGGTCATGGTTAACCGAAAAGCAGAAACTGAGCCTGTGCTGTGCTGGAAGAAAGCTGGGAGAAAGCGAACGATGCAGGAGGGCTTTACAGAACAGCCACAGGGCCTGTGTCATTTGATAGTGTAACCCAAGACAAGTAACTCGCATATCTGGTGCTGTTGAGGTAGAAGCGAAAACTCCAAGGCAAACGTTTTATACCGTGGCGGCACGACTAAATTCAGTCTTGGTGCGCATCCAACGCTTCGGTTTCAAATTAGCCGGGACCCCGTCACTGCCGTGTTTAATCGTTTCTAAACATTATGGACCCTCCTTTCCAGTCCCTCAGCTCTCCCACATTTGCCCTCGCAACCTCGACAAACCCATATCGGCCATAGTAACCTTCCAGGTCTTGCAGACCAACCAGCCAGGCCGCAACACCGGCAGAGTCGGCCTTGGCGAGACCGTCGCGGAGGAGCAAGCTTCCGATACCGCCCCCCTGAAGGGCTGGGTCGACACCGAGAGTCGCCAGATACCAGGCGTCTCGGCGACGTTCGGAATTCAGAATCTCGGGTTCAATCTTGGAAAAGACACGGTCGTAGATGCCAACTTTGTGAGGGTCCACGGAAGGGATGGGGAAAAGATAGTTATGAAGCTTCAAAATTCCCAAAACTATCCGACCAAGCCAGGCGGCTGGAAGAAAGAAAGTGCGTGGTTAGCGTCAATTGGGAGCAAAGAGAGAGCCGGGGTCGAGGTGGCATCGGTAGGTTATGAGAGTCGATCCAAAGTAGCCAAGAAAAGTAATATCCCACTTACATGGAGAGAGCCATCGTTCATAAAAGGAGAAAGATTCAACAGGGCGGTGCCACCAAGTAAGGCCTACCGGTCGGCCATAACGGTTTCTCTTTACAGGATTGTCCGGTTGCTTTGTTTCAATGGCATCCTGGCCGCTTTTAATGTCAGTTGGCTCCTCATTTGCATCTCCTTCGTCGTGGGCAACCGCCATGGTGAGCATGTACCCAGGCGTCCAGTATCGCAACCGAAAACGGCGAGTGATCCAAGCGTGGAAAGGAGCCGGGTTCACATGGCGGGTGGGAAACATGAAGTCGAGCAGGGGCTCTTTGTCGAAGCTCTTCATGTATAGATCTGAGGCAGCAGGAACATCGAACCAGAGGCCTGGACGGACGTGGTAGGTGAGAGACATTGTGGCTGGTTCCAGCGATTCTTATTGGTGACTATGAGACCAGTCTTGGCAGATAGCCTTGAATTATTCCCGGCTTGCCGAGTGTGAGTTACTAGACTCTATGAGCAATCAATGCCCGGATGTGAGTTCGGAAGGCGGCAACGTGCTACCTTGGGGCAATTGAGTTGTCGTGGTTCCTCGGTTGAGACATTGCAGTTTGGGAGTTCTTCTACGACACGGAAAAGAGGGATTGGGCAGAATATATCCTACAACTATTGGCGTCCATCACCGTAACCTGACCTACCAGAAGAGAGTTGACGCCGAATGAGTCAAGAGTTTGAGGGGTACGGATATTTGCCGGAAACAAGCTCTGAACGATTCGGGTATGTAAAGGCGTAGGTGGCCCATGGAAGGGCGTGCGCTACCAATGACATAATGTACCCAAAAAATTATGTTCCAATTGCCGTCTGGCAGTTGGAGGAACCAAACTACTGCGGTCCAAAGGTTAAAACATGCAGCAATTGGTGGGCAAATTAGCCCAGGGCACGCGAGACGGTCGAGGGTTCATAGCCTCAGCGGAGGAGCGAAGGAATCGGCCGAGTGAAACCGCGGGTGCGGTGTCCGGCATTGCGTACTCGTATCAGGACAATGCGAGGCAAGTCTAGATCTCGTGCTGTGGGCGAACATGGGGATCGCCTCCAGGGACACGGATCCTTTGGGATGCAACGCAACCTTGTGCATGCCCCGAGACGGTGGGACGCGGTGCAAAGCCTCACAGCCTGGCGGTAAGTCGAGTCGAGCCGCAGCACAGCCGTCTGGGCCCAGTTGGCGGCGCCGCCAAGAGACGTCGGTCGCCGTGCTAATCTGCTTGTCATGGGTGCGTAATCAGCAAAAAGCTCGTGTTTGGCATCGTCGAGTCGGTGCCGAGGCGTTCGACTCGATAATCCTGACTCGAGCATGACAAAGGGCTGGGCTGGCAGTTGGCGGGGGTCCCTGGGGGA
>NAGG01001541.1:0-20093 GCA_003031705.1 Calonectria naviculata
CCTACGAAATGGGACATATGAACAAAAAACAGAGTTGGTAAGGGTCGGATGTAGGCGAAAGTAAAGGGAATGGAGTGGAGGGTTTCAACATGACAACCGGTGAGTAAGAGCTTGAGCACACGATTACGGAACGGAATTCGGTTCCAGTTCAGATGAACTCGCAGAGGAGAGGACGACGGTGAGACATGGACTGAGAAAACCTGATTTCTCCCACCCCGAATGTGCGCGCTGCGAGATTGGGTCAAATGGATGGCAACCACATATCGCGCACTACGTATGTATACAGTCCGGTCTTGAACTGTTTCTTTTTGCAGCAGCAGCAGACAACCAGAAAACGTGTCTGTGCACTCAGATGCTCGCCCACCCTGTCACTTTCTTTCCTTTCCCCGACCGCCATGTTGAAAAATAATAAAATAAGTGACGGATGGGGGCACAGAGTGCATGGAACTAGGGTGCATTGTGCATCTGCAGTCGCAAACACACACAGATGAAGAGAGATGCATACATGCGGTCGGGATCAGAAATGGAGTACTACATACGTCATAATCAATCAAAGCAACAGGATCTTTGAGTTGGACAAGAATAAAAATAAGAAAACCTAAAAAGGCCAAGAAAACAAAACAAATAAAAAAAATACATGTCGAGTGGGTGAGGAATAAAAAAAATATGGTTCAACAAACGACGTCACTCTGGATCAAGATACAGGGACAAAGGCTAAATGGCAGTCTTGAATTCAAAAATTAAAATAAAAACAATCAAAAGAATAATATCCAAAACACGACGGACCCATTTCCTGATTCGCCGCATCTCTCCATTATTTCTCCATACTCTGGGCGGTTTCATCCTTCTCACCCTCCCCTTGGACTGGGTCATCCAAGACAAGGGAAAAAAAAAAAAAGCTCTACATTGAGGAACAACTGACGTCAGCGGCGGCGGCATCAGGGTCCCCCGGCCCCCATTTCTCCTTGGCGATAGTCCCGGCTCCGGACCCCGGCCGGACAAACGTCATATTCGGGGCCGACCATTGGCTGGCATCACCCCTATTGGGCGCCGCCCCAAAGAGGGCTAGCGGGGAGGGGAGTGCTCCAAAAGGCTTGAATCTCTCTTGGAGGAGCGCTTGGTCGATGTACTGGGTACGTGCCTCGGCTCCTGGTGTGTGTGGGGGAGGAGTGGGAGTGCGCGCAAGGCTGGGCGTGCGGGGAGCGTGGAACATGGAACATGGGAGCGTGGGAAACATGGGTTCGGTGGGAGGGGGGTGCACGCAGCAGACTCGGCGTGCAGTAGCTCGATGGCACTTGAGGCGGTTCTCTCCCATTGATTGATTAGCTTTCCCTCGCAGGGGGGTTGAGGGGGCATGGGTTGCTGCTGAGCAGGGCAGGCAACGCGCAGGGATGGTTGGGGAGATGGGGCCGCCTGGCTGGGTACTGCAACCGCCCCCAGCCGATGAGAAATGCAACGCTGCTACGGGGCAATTTAGGCCCTGTCATGTACCGCCCTATGTAACAGTGACCGCGCTGGCATGTCATGTGCTGCTGTGATCCAGCGTGCGGATGCTTGACTCCAGTCAGTTCAAAGTGCCTGGGTAGCATGGGGAGGAGAATTAGATGGGGGGGAGGGGACCTGGCGACTCAGGACGACAGCCAATACGTGCCCTACACGATTAATTAACCGTCCTTTGTCGGAACGACACCGAATAGGTAGGTATGTGAGTGAGCTGTGCAATTACATCAGAAACAGCCCGAAGAGGACAAAACCAAAAGTGCAACCTACGGCGCAACCAACTGCACCCATTCGTCGGCCGAGAGATATTTCTGCCGGCCCCCCTCTCTTAGCCCTCGTCTTTGCTCCCCTTTGGTTTGTTTTACTATGACTGTAGTTCGTCTGCGGGTGGGCGGGTTTTTTTTTTCTGGTGGCGTTGTCTAGCTCGCCCTTTTGATTTTTCTTTCCTTTTTCCCCTTCTTTTCGATCGTGCGTTAGCGCCAGGACTTGTCTTTGCCACCGATCCCGTCCCGTGCTCCTCTCACACGGTGCAGCATAAGTGGGTGAGGGATGAGGGTGTAGGGGTGATGGAGAGAGAGTAGCGATGAGGGTTTTGAGGCTTGCATAGTTTTGTCTCTCGCCCTGTGTTTTCTGTCTTGCTTTAGGCGCAGTAAGAAGGGAAAAAAAAAAAAAAAACACACAGACGCAAGCCCACTCACTGGGCAAAGCAAGGCTACAGGCAACGTCAGGTGCAACGCACGCGCAGCATATTGGTGACTGCCGGGTCTCCCCTCCACCTTGAGGGAATGGCTCATTTGAGAGTTTCCAAGTTGTAAAAGTCGCCGACGGTGTGTAATTTGTTTTTTTCTTCTTTCATTTTACGAGGATTGGAAACCAGGGACCATGGCATAACAATTAAAGGAAGAAAGAAAGAAAAAAACAAGGCTGCACACCCCCCCTTCTCTGCTTTACAATACGTCAAAGGATGAATGAAAGGATGCACACGCAATACATACGCATACACTCAAAGGCCTGACTGAGGCTGTTTGTGTTATTTGTTTTTTTCTCCCTCTTCTTCCTGTCGGGGGGCGGGCTAGCTACCCCCCCTGGCAACCTCGTTTAGATCGCAACCCAATCTCTGATGCCCATTTGCTTTTTTTTGCTTTTATTTGATAAGAGAGATGCGAAACACAGGCGAGCCCGGGTCCGCCCTCGCTTACAAGTGTCGATACACGAAGCTAAACAAGGAGGAGTGCGCAGAAAAGGGAAAGGGAACGAATTACTGCACCACTCAACGCCTGCAAATGGCCCCCCGATGCCGCTAAAAGCCGAGTGGACGTCCTGGGGGGGAGAAGGAGCCACCAGATGTGATGGTTGACAAATTCCGTCCTGGCATGGGCCCCCCCTCCACTCCCTCCTCCTCTTCCCCTCTGACAGCAGCAGGCTTGGCTCTGCGGCATCTCTGTCTCCCGGCGCTAGTTCCAGTGGCGCTATGGAACTAGCACGCCTCGCATCCCACGGACCGCAGATGGACAAAAAAGAAACGAAACACTTTTTGGGCTCTTAATTATAGCCCATCTCGGGATTATTTTTTCTTCTGTCAACTTGGCGCTCGAGAGGAGGGGAGGGGGGGGCCTAGGACAGGAAGAAAAAGAAAAAAGCCCCTGCGCATAATCATCTTTCAGCCCCATCTCTGCACATTGTGTATTTCCTTTTTCGTGTTTCCCATCTGTGTTTCTGCCACAGATGTCGCTTGCTTAGCTCACTTACCGACTTTTCCGCAGCATGGCATTCTCAACAATTCCCATCTCTCTCGAAGGGGCCCATCCGACGCCCCCCTCCCCTTTTGCCTCCACCCATCATCATCCGTCGCCGCCGCCACCAACCCCCCCGGCTCCTCCTTTGACTGACTCAAATCACCTAATCAATTGGTGGGCTGCGATACGGGCTAGTTTGCTAGTTTGCTCTGACAGTTGGCTATGCCATGTTTTTTTCTCTTCCTTCTCCTCTTTCGCATGCTCCACCTTTCATCTTTTTAGGTGGGTGGGCCAGAAACGGACCGCACGTCAGTCAGATTTGCCTAGTCGACAAGAAGCGGTTCCGGCATCTGAGCGGGGAGCAGGATTCCTAGTCCCAGGGGGCGAACTGGAATAGCCGCGGAGAATGGCTGGCTATATTGTAACTGCCGAGGATCCTTTGCAGAACAGTCAGCATTTATTTTACTGATGTATGTGAGATGTGAGATTTGCGTATGTGTATGTGAAAAGCCACGATTGCGAATGAGTAAGATTGAGTGAGGCAGTGAGGTAGACGGCTGTTGTAAAACCCCCGTTAAAAAAAAATATTAAAAAAAAGTCGTCACCACCCACACACATACATACGCTCAGGCCTGTCTTAGTCGCGAACATACAGTTTCCCTAATGCAGCCAAACAAAAAGCCTCGCAACTACAAGAGATACACGTAGACATTTTTACTTTTTTTTCTTCTTCCCCTCTATCGCTCTTAGCTCACTATCGATGATATATCATGTTGCGCTCTGAAACGCTTTCTCGGGTTTCAGCGAGCGCTCCAACGGTGCAGATCAGTTCGTCCACTGGCGCGGGTTTGGGCTGTTCGACGAAAAGAGGCCATGATCTTCTGTCTTTGATCCCGGGGATGTGGCCGTAGCTGCTCATCCGGAACACCTCTCCGATGCCGTTCTCTAGATCCCCCACAAGGCGTGCGTGCGTTGTGTGTGAGTGTGTGTGTGCGTGTGCGTGTGTGTTCCACCCCTTGCGACTACCGTCGTATTCGAACGGCTTTGTCGAGTTTCAACCTCACACAACCTTAGATCTTGCCCTTGGCCCCCATCCCCCTTCTGGCCATCAGATCATGTCCGCATTGAGCCTTCACTTCCCAAGAGGGCAAACCCAAGACGGCGGGATGCATACGCTCGCCCAGGACGGCATTGAATGGCTTCTGCGGGCATGGTTCGTAGAGTGACAGGACAGTGTTGCCCTTTGGTTCGTGCCTCCAGATACACTACAACGATGCCGGCCATAGGCATAGGGGGGGAGACAGCATCCACTCACTCACTCACTGGCCCCCCATCCTTCTGCAATGCCCGTCACACTCGTCTTGGCCAAGAGATGATGCGCCATAGGGCCACGAGGCCCGGCTCAGTTCTTCCTCGCGCCCACACCCCTTCTCCTCCTGACAGCGTAGCATCCCGACCAGGGGCCAGCCGGCAAAAGGCAGTCAGCAAAATCCCCTCCACCCACGTGAAGGCCTGGGAGGAGGAGCAAACTCTCCCCATGTCCCTCTCCCCTCGCTCGGTATCTGGTCGACTGACAATGCAGTCCCGTGAGAGTGGATATGGGGGAAGAGAAGCCGGCTGCCCGCCGCTCAACGCGCACAAACCCGCGCTCTGGGTGTGGATGCCGAGTCATTCTCGGCTGTCGATCACCACTACCAAAAAGCACAGTTTGATAAGCCCATGACCGTGCGTGCTCTAGCAGTTCCTCCCTGTCTGTCCCCCCTCCACACCCCCTGCGCGGGTTCCTTTTTTGCCTCTTTCTCCATGTGGTCTTCTTTTTCCAAGGCAGAGATATGGGGACGGCAAAGAGGGAAGCTTACAAGCTGGGACTACTACACGAGCAGAGACACTAACCCTCCGCTCCCCCCCCAGATGGGAATCACGCCCAGCCGTCTTTTGATACATCCGCAAGGCCATGAGGCCCCATAGCGGCGCAAAAGTTCCTGAAAGCCACTTGTGCACGTCTGAGGGGGGTGGTGCTTACTCACTCGAGTGCCGTGATGGACGTTGTCTTTTCCTCCACGTGGGGGTTTAGAAGGGGCGGACAGAGAGGAGAGTCCCGAGGAGTGTGACATGTCAATGAAGTTACGAGAGCAAAAAAGAAGATAGAAAAAAAAAGGTCTGACCGAGGCTGGATAGAATAGATGGTTGGGGGGGGGGGTTGTGAGGCTGGGTTATGCGCATGTGGTGGTTACGGAGACGTTTTGGTTGCAATCGACCGCTAGAATCTGTACTGCATTCTTGGCTTTTAGATCGATCCGTAGTTGGGGCCGCAAGTGCCGAGGATTGCCAACTTGTGCATCCGAGAAAGGCCTTGGGTTTGTGGATCTCCTCCACACCATCGTCAATCTGAGCCATCACATTGAGGATATCTGATGGCATGGAGAGCCTCACTTGTAAGAGATGTGGTTGATTGATAACAAAGAGCAAGCGTAATTAAAGCTCTGCAGTCGAGGTGACACTTTGAGTGAATACATTGTCAACTACGACATCTCTCAGAGTTGTAACCATCAACTAGTTTCCGGCATGTATAAACTGGATTGCTCAACATTCACATCGCCATTCACAACATGTGCAAAATCATACAGGCGTTTTCATATTTTAATAACAGTTGAATACAGTGAAGCCATTTTGTTCGTCTATCAGAACGCCCCAGCGCTACCCTCGCAACCACCAGCATACTCAGATTACAAGCCTCCCTAAAGCTACCGGCAACCCAATCCTTCGATCTGTGTTCCTCGCCATTCCGAAACCTCCTCTTTCGAACTCTTACAAAACAATCGCCAACTCTGGCCTGTCTACCACGTCCTCATCCAAGTTGGGGTAGTATGGCACCATCGCGTCCGCCGCATGAACATACGCATCATTATACAGCCGCCAGTATGGCGTCCTGACCTTTCTCGCTGGGTGGAACAGTCCTGCCCATACGTAGTTGAGCACCAAGCCCGGTCCGACCGCCACACGGATGGCCTCAATGGCTTCCACGATGCGGTCGATAACGTGCGGGCTAGTTTCGAATAGATTAGGGTATAGCAGGTTGAGGAGATGCACCATGGCATCTTCACAACCAAGACCCACGACGCCAAGAGCAATGTGCTTGACTACTGAGGCAGCAGTCTGACGATGAACTTGGTCACGGTCGATGAGCGCATCTTCGAGAAGAGGAGTCACGGCGTAAACGTAGTCCTTGGCCATCTCGCCAATATATTCAAACAAGAAAGAGAGAGACTTGAGCACACCATTCTGGACGTTGAGTTCCGGAACGCGGTACTCGTTCATCAACGCGGGGAGGACCGTAAAGGGGGCGCAAGTCTCGGCCACGATACCAATGGCGACGGCCGTGTTGACACGAGACTGACGCTCCTGGACACGGAGGTTGTTGAGAAGAGTGGCCAAAACATCCTGAGGGCCGATGGCCTTGGCGATGAAACCAAAAGTGTTGTTGGCTGCTCGTCGAATGCCCTTCTTGTGAGCCTTGAGCATGTCGAGCAACTCGAAGCAGATTCGCATCCACTCTCGTGCGTTGACACTCTCTGGTCCACGGTCTGCAATACGTCCCACGAGATCGATCGTGTTCTCCTGCACCTTCTCGTGACGATTTCGCAGAATAGGCGTCAGCCGAGGAAGAAGATCCTTGATTGGAGGCTGCATCTGCGAAATACCCACGACGGTAACAATGGATCGTAACGCACCCAGGATGGAACCAAGAACCTCGGGATATTCTTCTCCGAGGTATTCGTAAAGGACAATACCAAGCTTGCCCATGAGAGCATCCTCACCGCACTGCTTCATGACCATAGCGATTCGAGAAATCAAGTCGGCTGCCTGTTGTCGAACAGTTGCCGACTTGTTGTTCAGTCGCCAAAGAATGGTGCTGACGATTTGTGGCAGGTAAGGTTTGCATCGAGTTCCCAGAGCATTCACAACAGAGCCAAATCCATTCAGCATGACAATGTCTTCAACACTCTGTTCCTGGAACGCGTGAAGGATACCATCGACGAGGCGCTCCTCCAGACGCTCACCAATGTCAGCAGCACCCAAGCTGGCCACAATTTTCTCGATCGTTTCCACCGTCATCTTTCGGTATGCCTCACTCTCATCCTTTAGGTTGTTGACGATTCTCTCCACAATCTCGCTGACACCGACCTTTTGGCCAATGTCGACGGTAGTCTCTACCACTTGTCTGTAGTTTCGCTTATCCAAGGCCATCCTCCTCACCCAGAAGCTCTTGAAGAATTCGTCCAGAACGTGCTCCTTCAGATATCCGGCCGTCACACCGTCGGTTCCAGCACATTGGGAAACAACCTTGAGTACGACCTTCTTCATCTCCTCGTCGGGCGACGAGAATTCACGAAGCAAAATCTCCATAATCTGACTAGTGTAGTAGTTGGCATATTCCTCGTCCATGAGGGGAATGATGTACCCAACGGCCTTGAGGAAACCTGCCAAACCCTTTCCTCGCTGCTTGCGGGCGCCAGTCCACAGCGGGTTCAGAATATCGTCAAAGCTCTCAATACCGTAAGGGTTGGACGCCTCTGCCAGAGCCGCAATTGCCAGACTGGTCACGGTTCTGACCTTGGTCTGCTCGTCGTTGAGGTTGGGCCCAATGCATTCCACTAGCCCCTTCAAATGGGGAAGGACTGCACATCCCATGAGAATAGGGATCTGTTGGACAATTTTGACACCAGTGTGACGCGCCTGCCACGACTTCTTACTTCGACACACGGCTCTTAGGAAAGGCAACAAAGCAGGGATACCAAGTGCAGAGGCCACAACGGCAAAGGCTCTCGCCGTCGTGTTTCGGACGTACTCGTCGACGTGGTCAATATCGGGTCGCATGGTGCTGATCATCGTGGCGAGACCAGCTGCCTTGCTCAGGTTGGAGATAATCTCACGGCCTTCCACTCTGGCATAGTAGTCTTGGTCGATAAGGAGGGGCTCGATGACAACCAGGATCTTGTGAACATAAGGGCGGACCAAGTCGTCAAGCTTGTAGAGGATTCGGTCAATGACCTTGACCAAAAGATGGCGCTCCTGATCCTCCAGCGTCTTCTCCATGAGTAATGGAAGAATCTGATCGAAAAGAGGCCCAGCTCCGAATTGTCTGGCATTGTCGGTGATTTGTCGGAGAGCCGTCTTTCGCATCGGTGGTGTACCGTTCTTGATCTTCAGCAGCAACCTCATAATCTTTCTTTCCTTCAGCTCTTCAACAGTTAAAACATTCTCGTCGGAACCGTCAGTGAGCTTGCCAAAGTATGCCATATCCTCCGGCTTGAAGAATTGCAGGTCGCCGACACCAGGAATTTCAGCGGGCATAGGCTTGCCGCTAAGCCGTACCTGCTCGGGATCCTGCATCATGAAGCCAGTCTGGGCAGCAGGCGTGGCCATGAGCTTGTGGGCAGGGGCACGAACAGGTTCATATCCTGGTGGAGGCTCAAGAATCTTGTAGCCTTCGTTCTCGCCGGGAAGCAGTAGGTCCAGTTCCTCATCGCTGAGGGGCATGTTACGGCCAGAAATGTCGGTTCCAAACGTGGTCGGCAGCGCAGGGGCAGAAGATGTGTGCATCGGAGTCGCGAGGCCTGGGTTAGCCATGGGGGTGGCTGACGGAGCCTGGTCCCATCGAGATCGCTTCTTGGGTGCGTCCGCTCCAGCAAGAGCTGGAGCTTGATCCCACCGCGATCGCTTGGTCTTGGCAGCGTCTCCAGTGTCGGGCTTGCTTTCTTCCTCGGTGGGTGCTGATGAAACATCCCATCTCTTCTTGCGCTTCCTTCCAGACGCGACGGCCTCAGTAGAGCCCGCTTCGGTGTTCTCCTTATCGCCACCTTCTGTAAGCATGGGACGAGCGTCATCCTCGTCATCACGCTGCCCATCCTGTTTGGCTTCGATAGCTTGTCGGACGCGCTCCTCCTCTCGCTCGAGCTCTCGCATCTCCATCACTTCGCGATAGCTAGTACCATTCTCGGAGGCGCCGGCCTGGCGATTCTCGGCGAATGGGTCAGCTCGGGTAGGGGTGAGAACGCGGTTGAATCGACGCTTCTGATAATCAGTCTCACGATCGGTGATACGACCGCTCTTTTCTCCTCTACCAGCTAGAGGATCATCTTCCTCAACACCATTTCCTCGCGCAAACTCGTCAATTATGTCTCGCGTCGCGGTATACTGCCCAACCAGTCGTCGCGTGTTGTCGGCATCTTCCATGTCATCATCCTCGTTGCCCATCGGCAGCGAGGTATGATATCCGGCATATTTGTCCATGCCATCGCGCTCGTAGAGATCACTATCGGCGCTGTCAGTGAGCTTTTGCTTGGTCGAGTCGGTCCGTTGGTTCGCGGCGTCGAAAGTGCGCGAGCCCTTCTTGGAAGCGGCAGCAGCATTGCGCTCCTGCTGCAGCTTCTTGATCGTCTCGAAATCCGCGTCAGACATCTTGAATTATGGAACTCCCAGCTTCATCCCGGTTCAAGACTAGACGGAACGCTCCCAGCAAGGTCGTTGCGCATGGGGAGGTGTTGCTGATGTGGCTGGTCGCAAATTGCAGTCCTTGACAGCTTTTTTGCCTGCGGCGAAAAGTCTCCCGGCGACCTCCCACTATGCCGAAGTTTTACCGCGACGCGTCCTATCATGTCAAGGGCCATGCTCTAGCAACGTGACTTGTGCTATATCGGATAGAAAATATAAATAAAATAAACATAACAAAAAAAGTTGGCAAGCCGCCGTTCTAATTACAACCAGCCATATATACCGACAAGTCTATTCCCTCAATGAATTTCGCCTGCCTTCCATGCTTGTAGAATATAAATCGCCTGAAGAACAATGTGTAGTAGTGTACAATCAACCAAATCTGAGCACGCGACTCACACCCTTGTTTTAGAACGCAGTCTCTTCGACCGGCGTTCCACCTTGACAGATGTCTTGGTGTCATCCACCTCAAGTTTGATTTCAGTTTCAACCTTGACCTCCGCCTTAATGGTTGCCTTCCTCTTCCTTTTCGGGAGCTGCACTTCTTCTGCATCAAGTTCTTCCTTAATCTTGACCACCTTGACTGGTTCCTCCTCCTTCACTGCTGCCCTATCAGAAAATTCCCGAAGGTCAGCAGTGAAGAGGACTGAGTGTGCCCAGCCAGCGTATTTCCCCCAAAGTGCACGAAAATGGTCGCCAACTGCATCATACATGACCTTATTAAATGTCTTGGTCTTGGTCTTGCCAAACTTGTAGTCTCTCTGAGCAATTTGCCAGACGTGGGTGTCAACGGGGACCGACTCGCCCCATCCCAAGCCCATCAGACAAACGCAGTCGGCGACTTTAGGGCCGACTCCCGTTAATCCAAGGAGCTCATCATGTGCCTCCTTGTAGGTCGCATGCCTTTCCTCTGGGACTTTGGGAGCATTGAACCCCGGGTTCTCAGGGTTCCGTAGCGATTCCAGCCAGTCACTTGGTTTCTCATGGGCTACTATTCGCGCCGTCTGGGCAATATATTTTGCACGGTATCCAAATCCAAGTTCTCTGAGATGGGATTCTACTCCGTCGCCCGTCAAGGCATCCGGAGCTGGAAAGTCGTGGAAAGCTTCATCTCCAATATGACCTATCAGAGGACCGTAGTGCTTGCACAATTTGTGAACCTATCCAAATGAACGTTCAGTATAAGTTTCCCTTTATAAAACATTCTTTTTTGCTCACCATCTGAGATATTCTGGAGATATTGTTGTTGCTGCTGCAGATGAAGCCAATCAAGGCTTCCCATGCATCCTGACTGAGAATTCGAACTCCGATAAATTTTGGTGCTCTTTTACGAAAATTCGGGTCCGCCTGAGACCACTCATTGTACAAACTCTCCAAATCCAGGCTAAGACTGAAATAGTGACGTAGTAAGGACTCGGTGTCATCAGTCACCGGCCCATCAGTTGTGACAGGTTGTGGAGGATTCAGGGAGTTCGGCGATTTGTCAGGCCAAATGGCCTTGTAATGCAGGTGGGTAGAATCCTGCTTCAGGCACAGAATGCGACCGTGCAAGGTGCAAACCCTAGAACACTTAGAACAAGTCGCAAGATGAAAAGCACACATGCCTACCATTCATCGTTGAGTTGCCGCCATCGAAAGGATTGGCCACAACGGAGCGTTGTGTTGATGCATAGTTCTCCTAAACTCACTGGCAATTTTCGCCAACCAGAATTCCGTGCGAGGGACATATCTTTGCAAATTAGAAAAACGAGCAATATTTGGGGCTATTTACAGTGAAAATGATTTTTTTGTGATGATGAATAAGAAAAGTTAAGATTATGCGTAGTAGATTAGCGCTATCTGTCCCTGAATCCAGACTTTACTGGAGCCAAGGAACCTGCCATTTTCGCGGGTGAATATGAACCCCATTTGGCGCTAGTCCCAAAGCCGACTAGCGCCATCTGGCAAAAAAGCTCCAGCCTCGCGCGATGCCTCAGCTTTTGGTCCTGGACCTTCGTTGCGGCTTGACGAATCTTCTTTGCCTGCCAACCAGACTCTATCATCAATTCGTGACGATCTTGAGCCCATTTCAAGTCACTCGTCTGTATCGCAAGCATGAACGGCGACAGCTACTCGTCTCGAGGTATGTTCTGCCCCTTCTTCTTCCGCACCTTGTCGCGTTGCTAACGGCCATCAACCACAGACGAGCGTCGGGGACGAGACTATCCGGTATGTCGTCACCTTATCATGGCCCCTTGCCCACGCTAATTATTCGCAGTCTTCTAGAGGTGACCGAGATGATCGACGTGACCGACACAGAGACAGAGACCGTCGACGTTCCCGCTCGCCAGGAGACCACCGCAGTCATCGCCGACGCGACGGAGATGTCGATGCCTACTCTTCCAGCCGAAACCACCGAGATCGAGAGCGAGAGGACAGGTACTCTGGACGTGACCGACGAGGCGATCGTGAATGGGACCGCGATCGGGGCTCCTCCCGCAGAGATGCTCGTCGCGACGATGATGACCGCAGACGAGACCGAGACCCTTATGATGACCGCCGACGGGGAGGCAGAGATCGACGTGATGATAGATTCGCTCAGCAGCAGCAGCAGCAACAGCAGCAGCAGCAGCAGCAGCAGATACATGATAACCGTCGCAGCTTGAGTCCTCCACCAAAGAAGCGAGAGCCAACCCCCGATCTCACTGACGTGGTGCCTATTCTTGAGCGCAAGCGTCGATTGACACAATGGGACATCAAGCCTCCTGGCTATGACAATGTCACAGCCGAGCAGGCCAAGTTGTCAGGCATGTTCCCTCTTCCCGGAGCTCCTCGACAACAGCCCATGGATCCCAGCAAGCTCCAGGCTTTTATGAACCAGCCCGGCGGTCAGGTCACAAGCGCTGGCTTAAAGGCCAGCAACTCGCGTCAGGCGAAGCGACTCCTAGTTTCCAACATTCCATCCGGAACATCAGAGGAGAGCCTGATGGGATTCTTCAACCTCCAGCTAAACGGCCTCAATGTCGTAGAGAGCACCGATCCTTGTACTCACTGTCAATTTTCCAACGATCGCTCGTTCGCCGTCTTGGAATTCAGAAGTGCAGCTGATACCACCGTTGCGTTGGCTCTCGATGGCATCTCGATGGAACACGAGGATTCTGCGAACGGCTCCGCAAATGGAGATTCTCATGGATTGGAGATTCGCCGACCCAAGGACTATGTGGTTCAGGCTGTCACTGAGGAAGTTGCCTACGACCCTGAAGTCGTCTCCAACGTTGTTCCAGACACTATCAACAAGCTCAGCATCACCAACATTCCTCCCTTTTTGACAGAAGATCAAGTTATTGAACTCCTTGCCGCCTTCGGCAAGCCCAAGGCGTTTGTCCTAGTCAAGGACCGTGGAACTGAGGAATCTAGAGTGAGTAACCCCTGACGGAAATCTCTTTTTTATCACCACTAACATGGCACAGGGCATTGCGTTCGCCGAGTATCAGGATCCTGCATCAGCCAATCAGCCAGCCCTAGACACATTGAATGGAATGGATGTTGGAGGCAGGAAGCTGAAGGTTTCCAAGGCCAGCATCGGTCCTACGCAGGTTGCCAACTTTGATGTTGGTATCACCGCGATTAGTGGCCTTGCTTCTCAAACAACAACCGATATTGAGACCAGCCGCGTTCTCCAGCTTCTCAACATGGTCACAGCAGAGGAGCTTATGGACGGTGATGATTATGAAGGTATGACTTCCCCTCGCTATCGTTCTATGGTGATACTAAGATATGATTTAGAAATCTGCGAGGATGTCCGCGAAGAGTGTTCCAAGTTTGGTACAATCGTTGACATGAAGATCCCTAGGCCCACTGGAGGCAGTAGGCAATCCGCAGGCGTGGGCAAGATTTTTGTCAAATTCGATTCGGTGGAGTCGACGACTAAAGCACTGAAGTCGCTGGCTGGACGCAAATTTGCGGACCGAACCGTCGTAACCACATATTTCCCCGAGGTATGTAACGATGTCAGGTTGTAACAAGCCTCTGCTAACCGTCCGCAGGAAAATTTCGACGTTGGCGCGTGGTAAGGCCTGTTTTGGGTGGGGGATGAATGACGGATAGCTTGTGGTGGCGAGCGGATAGTTGAGTGCTGAGATTTGGTTATGGGAGTCGGCTTTGCTGGTGTACAAGTTGGTGTGATCACTTGAAAAATGTAAAACAGTGGACATGGAAAGGAGCCTTTAAGTTCGGCTAAGTTAGAGACAGTCATGCAAGGCCAGGCGCGGTAATGGATGGTGAATTGATTGATTTAACATTGACTACAACTATGAGCTTCATGATGAATTGGTTTATCAGTAATACTGGGCAAGGGATTGAAACTGCTTTCCTGTTAGCTAAAACTCTTTCAAGGTGGCTTAGACAGAAAGGCGATAGGTGACCGGATATCAGAAGTCCAGTTCATTCATTGAGCCCGAAGGCTCTAACATAAGAGGTACCAGAAAAAAAACAAATGTGTATTATCATCATTTGAGGGTCAAGGAAACAAAATAAAGATTTGCAACTTACCATTTGAGAAACAAGGCTGTCCAATGACTTGTCAAGGCTGTGACTGGGCTCCTGCAAGAATCTCTTCTCTCTTTTCTTCTTATTTGAGGATAGAGGTAGAGTAAGAAAATTTGCTGCTAACGCGCGAAGAAAAACACCCAAGCTAGAGCGTCACGTGAGGAGATTGTGGGTACATCAGGGATGGCCCACCTGCAGTGTGAATTCGGAGTCGGAATATCACATCCCGGGTTAGCCCCACGAGCCGGCTGCCCTAACTTGGCGAAAATTATGTCCACACAATAATCTTTTCTCTCTTTGGACTTGGGAACCTCAACGCCGACAACTTCTAACCCGCAGTATCACCACCACCAACCGACAAGATGGGTCGTCTTCACAGCAAGGGCAAGGGCATTTCTGCCTCCGCCGTCCCCTACTCCCGCGCCGCTCCCGCCTGGCTCAAGACCACCCCCGACCAGGTCGTCGAGCAGATCTGCAAGCTCGCCCGTAAGGGTGCTACCCCCTCCCAGATCGGTGTCATCCTCCGTGACTCCCACGGAGTTGCCCAGGTCAAGGTCGTCACCGGTATGTAATTTGCGACTCGGCGGGAAAGATTTTATTCTGACTAAAATTTTCACAGGTAACCGCATTCTCCGAATCCTGAAGTCGAACGGTACGGTTCCCTGAAGAAATTGAGGATATGGTGGTGGACATATATATCTTTACGGAGAAAACTTCTCCAATGCCTCTGTTTGGTTTGAGACTGACAGAGTGATTTTTACAGGCCTCGCCCCCGAGCTCCCCGAGGATCTGTACATGCTCATCAAGAAGGTACGTGCTCTCCCGCTGATCTTGTTCGTTCGCAGCCAATTGACTTTTTTCGTTCGCAGGCTGTTGCCGTCCGCAAGCACCTTGAGCGCAACCGCAAGGACAAGGACTCCAAGTTCCGCCTGATTCTCATCGAGTCCCGTATCCACCGTCTTGCCCGCTACTACAAGACCGTCGGTGTCCTTCCCCCTACCTGGAAGTACGAGTCTGCTACCGCCAGCACCATCGTCGCTTAAGCGCAAATAAAACTGTTGGCCACCACGGTGGAGGTGATGGTTTCCCGGGTCATGGAGTTTGGGGACAAGTTACGGAAAAAGTTGCATTTAGAGCCATGATGCTTATGCACCCTGTCTGGGAGGACCGCAGCGGAATTGACTGCTCGAAAATAGAAAGCAATTCGACCGCTGAAAGTGTAATGACAACACGGAATCCTTGGCTTAGTGATTTAAACCTGAATCTTTTCAAACCCGGAACGCCTTCTGCTTCATTCTTCTCGCGTGATATAATGCTGGTGACAGACAGTCTATGACCTCTAACTCGTTCCTTCCAATTCTTTTGACTTTTGTATCAAGTATTCGCCCAATACTCGTAAGGGGTCGCTAGGCCTGTCCAATTGTTAGTTTGTGCTATCCAGATTCTGCGTCTTGTCCACCTACTTGTCTTTTGCCAGTTGCTTCATTCCTTCGAGCAGGACCCCAGTGACGTTTGTATTCAGGTATCTTCGGGTAGAATCGCCGTGTGGGGGAGCTTCCGCGGGCATGGTGAATCCGGGATCGGGGTGCGCAGACGCGGCTCTTGACCCTTGGGCAGGTGTGCCTGTTCGCCCGGGGAGTGGGCTCGGCGCATGGGCAACAGGCGCAGGAGATGACTTTTTTCTCATGTTAGCAGATCTGGCTTGGTGAAGGCAAAGAGCGGCTAAATAGACGTGGCTAAAGAGAAGAGAGATTGCGCGTTGGCGAGTTGCCAGGTTGGCGCAAGAATAAAGGAATAAAAGGCCCAGAGCGCTACCCGTGAGCCCAACGTTTGCAATCGGGTTGGTTCAAACAAACAAAGGAACAATCACCTACCGCAGGTTGCTCCAATGGAGCGTCAGACATCACCACATCCTTCGCAGGGCCGTCGGTTTGCGCAGGGAGGCTGTTTGCTATATCAAAAGAGGCGGTGGCCTGGGGGGTGTCCGCGGCGGAGTCGGGTTTGGGCGTTTCGTCGGCCATATTTGGGGAAACAAGGGTCGCGACTAGAATCCTTTTCACGGATCCAATTCACTGATGTGATGCTTTAGGTGAGCGATGGCGGGATGGCGCTCATGGCCGAATCGCGCCGGGTGAATGTCGGACAAGTTGAGGTAAGGAGAAATCGACGCCACGAGGTCAGCTGATTTCGTGTTAGATTGAATAGCGTGCCACCAGGCTGAATCGCGGTCTCTTGACTGATGACCTGTATCGCGCACGAGGTCAAAAAGCCAATCAAATACTATTCACAGGCATGGCTTCATTGGAAGCATGGATGCATTCGTGAAAAGACTCCCAAAACCTCAAAATGATCGTGATAACAATGCAGGGAACAACCCCCCTGGCGAGCGAGTGGCAGACCAAAAGAGACCGTCAAAGCGGGTGAGGAGAAAGTCATCGAGGGATTTTGAATCCGAACAATCGGATTCTTCTTCGCCTGGACAATACGATGAGGCGAAATATTCAATCAGGGAGTTATCAGACAATGAAGACCGCAAAGGACGAGGTCATGGCGTCACTGAGTTTGAAAGCGCTCTACCCTCTGCCCAGCTGGACCAAGAAACAATCGAGCAATACGAGGAGTTTAAGTCATCCCAAGCGAGTACTGGAGATAACAATGAATCAAATCTGAACCCTCAGTCACGTTGGGTAAAAGGAGAAAGTTCCATTTATGTGGACGCCTTCAATCTTGCCCTCGATACAGTTTTGGATGAAGAGTCTCACCTATTTGACGAGAAAGAAACAGAGATCTTCCGTCAATGGAGAGAATTAAACTACGAGGCACAGTTCTTGTAAGCCACTGATGGAAGAAAACCCTTGCTCCATGCTCACTAAGGCCAGATACGTCCGACTCTTCCTTAGGAAAACGGCATCGTGGCACCGACATAGTCGTCTGGGTTATTACAATGACATTTCCGATATTGAAACTGCCATCGGTACCCTTCAAAAATCACATACCCTTCCTCCATCTACAAGCGAACCCACAGCAAGCCCCATCCAAGGCATTGACATTGACGAGTTTAACCTAGGAGAAAACTTTACATTCGCTGACGCTTCGGAGGATTACATTGATTCGGTTGAAGAAGCAGCATCACTTTTGAGCCTAGATGAGCTTAAGGCTCTAGCCAAGGAAGCTAAATTCCAAGGGCGAAACAAGACCGAGCTCATCAGGTCGTTGACTAAAATGTGCCATCAGCAGGTTGGACTAATGGCGCTTGGTTTAAGTCGACACAACAGTCGGGATTCACCCGCACTTGATGACCAGGACAATAAGAAGCCCGATATGAGTGCGAAACCCAAACGAGAAGACTCCAACCGGAAACAGCATTTTCTTGACAAGATACGTGCCATCCTCGGCCCTTGTGTGCGATTGTCTCAGCAAAGCTTCAAGCTCTTTGAGCGCGTCCATCTGGTCTTTTACAGATCCACGGAGTGGAGTGAAAAGTCACTTACCACAATCATTCTTGCCAAGATGGCCAAAAGAAACTTTCCCGAGTACCTTGTTTGCCGAAGTGCCACAATCTTCGCGTCACGGCTGCACCTGTTGGAGTTTGAGACTGCAATTCGTCTCGAGGCAGAAGTGGACCAAATCCTCGAGTTTGGCGGACCACCTGGTCAGGAGGGCTTCAAGAAGATCATCGACGTATTTGAAAAGCTCCATCCCCGATGGAAGGTTCTGCTAGATGAGGAGAGGCATAAAGAAAAAACATTATATGAGATGGGCGAGGGTGTCTATCTGCGAAGGTTTACCCCTGGGCACTCGTATACACGGATTGTACACAAAGCTGCTCACGTGTACGGAAAACTCAAGGAGCACCTCAAGGAACAGGAGCTGTTGACAGAGCTCCTTGACCAGCGGTTATTCCAGATGGCCAGGAGGGGCGGCTGGTATCAGCGCAAGGCTCTTCTCGAAGAGCATTACATGCCCACCCTCGACCCAAATCCGATGTCTACAGATCTAGAACAGCAAAAGAAACATTGGAAAAGGATCGCGGTTTCCACCTGTGAAGCAGGTTTGCAGGATCCCGACTGCCATCTCATCTTTCACTACGATTTACAAAAACGCTTGGTGAAGCTGGAGAAAAAACTCCGCATCCCAAAGCGGTTACAGCATGATTTTGGGCACGTTACCTTGGAAAAGCCTATCGAGCATTACGTTGAAGGGGTCCAGCTCAAACGGGAAATCCCCGCCAAACCTGGCCGCCAGGCCTCTACCAAGACAATATGGCTTGACAAGCTGGATGCTACTGCAGAGTGTAGCGTGGAAGACATGTGTCTTGGTCACTATCGATCACAGGGTTGGAAAGGATACCACTCTGAGGGTGGTATCATCCGCACCTTGTTTGCGTATTTGTTTTACGACATCCTGTTCCTGTACATCCCAAACGTCTTCCAAACAGCGTATCAGACGTGCCCGCTAGATTTGCACACGGATGCGTTCTTCCCCGCCAGAGTTTCAGAAATCAATCACCGTCTCGTCGAGATCGCCAATGGGGAAGGTGGCCGGTTAGTGCAAGGTGTCTGGGACAGGGAGCATGAACGCAAAACCAGTGTGATAGGGCTCAATTGGGACTTTGAGATTGACGACTTGGTCGAGCTAGTCGAGTGTTTCGAAAGCAGCGCCCTGGCATCGGTATGCAAGGTTATGGCTCAGGAGTATCGGCAACGGGGCGGTGGCATCCCCGACCTGATTCTGTGGCGCGTCAACGGAGGGACAGGGGAAGCGCCCGAGGATCCTGGCACGGCCAAGGGGGAGGTCATGTTCGCGGAAGTCAAGAGCGCAAACGATCGATTGAGCGACACCCAGCGACTCTGGATCCATGTTCTTACGGGGGCAGGGGTCAAGGTCGCGCTATGCAACGCGGTGGCGAAGGAAGTGAGGGAGGTGGATTAATTTTCTGCCCACGGCAATTGGGTATCTTGAAGAATTGCATATTCAAAGGGTAGCCTTGCCTCACGTGCAGATTATTCAGTTGATGAAGGGGCAATTGGGTTTCCACACTTGCAGATGAAGCGGGAGTTGCTGGTCACGTCACGGTCATGTCACGGTCAAGTTCGCGAAGGAAGGCAATCTTTCATGCGGCCTCCGCAGCGGCCGCAATATAAGATGCATGCGAATGAGAAGCATGCAAGAGCAGATTAAAGTCGGGAATGGCGACGACGAGTGTCCAAAATTAGAAGACGTCCAAGCTCGCCCGGGAATGTTCCATGAAGATGTTCCATCCAGCGGGATGGGTCACGCCCACGGGGGTGAAACGGGTTTCAATCACGCCTGCCCTAGGGCAACCCCGTTTCAGATGGGGGCGACAGGCTGAGTCGAGGCGGCGGGCCAATGGGATGCTGCAAGGGAAGACGGTGTGACGCGCAGGGTTATCACATCATCATGTACGTCTTGTCACTGGCGCTCTGCAGGTTGAGCGAGTAGGTGGTGATGGGGATGGGTGACTGGAGCCTGGGGGCCTCGCGCAGAAGTCGAAGTCGAGTTAGTCTGTCTTTTTTTTTTTCTTCCTTCGCCTGGCCCTCACGAGGCGAGGGCTGAGGGGCAGTGGCTTCTCGGGGGACTTGAGCAGCATGCCGCGCTCATGGGGCCAACAACGGGCGTGCGTTATTCGAGAAGCCATGGGGGGTCCGTTTGCCTGGGAGAGAGACAGAGGACGGACGACGGACCATGAACCAGGAATCGGCGCAGGCCCGTCCACGCAATTTACCAGATTAAGTTGGACGTCATCCGCCCCCAGGGATTCATTTAATTGCTTCATTGACTGATGGACTGACCCATTGATTCATCCATCCATCC
>NAGG01001543.1:0-12793 GCA_003031705.1 Calonectria naviculata
GGCTGAAACTTGGCCGGGTCGGGTCAGGCTGGCCGTGGTTGTGCAGGTTTTGATTGAAAACGGGCACCCAAACAAACCAGACGGATCAATCGAAGGGGGATCAGGAGGCCAGGTCCCAAGTCCCAGGCGCAGCGCAAGTGGGTGGATGAATGAAGGGTCGACGAGGGACGGTGGATGGAAGAGGCGGCGGGGTGGTGGCCAGTACCCGTACCACACAGAAAAAAAACGAGACCACACACACGCCAGAGCCCATAGCACCACCACGACGCTTGACACTTGCGCCTACCTGTATTCAGCCAGGTAGCTAGCTACTACCTTGGAAGGTACCTACGGCGGCAGTTCGACCTTCGGTATGCGTACCACCTGCGTTGTACATGGCACGGCACTGCACAGGCCCGGCCATGGGCGCCCTCTGCATTCTGCCTTCTAGTTACCGCGTGTAACACGCAGCGCTTAGTACCTGCCACCTCCAACTTGGCACCTGGAAACTAGCGCCTCCAGGTACACATGCTCATCCTCCGCTACCACCAAAGCACCCTAGCATGGAAGGCAAGGTCATGATCACCCAGGGAAGAAAAATGGCCACTCAACACTTGCCCGCTGAAAAAAGGAGCCCACCCCGGTGAATGAGTGCTGTCCATACAGATTTTTGACAGGTGCGCCAGTGCAGGTGCTAATTTTTTTTCTTTCCTTTTTTCTTTTTTTTAATCTTTCCGCTCTCTTTTTGGCACAAATAGTGATTAAAATTCATCTAGGTACCTATGCACAGAAAAAAGGTCAGGCATTTTGCAAGCCCTGATGGGGAAGAATGAAAACTCTTAAGCGGGGTTGCGATAACGATGCCCCAGCACTTACCCTTTCCCATACCCTTTTCGGAGCCCATCTTGTGAACAAGCAGAAAAAAGGGCTTTGTGGATCCAAATGGGCGCGGGGGAACCTTGTGTGGGCGGGATGAATTTTCTTCTGACGAAATCTATGTTTAGAGCAATCGCCATTTGACACTGTGTCTCTGGGAGATCTGGTTCTGCCGGATTTCTTCCCTTATTTCTGCAGCATCTCGCGCTAATGACGTGCTAACAGGAAGAAGAAAAAAAAGCCCAAAAAATCCAACGGCTTTCCCCTCCCTATCATCCACTCTCAGGTTTCAGATGTCAATCCGTCTCATTCCCAAACGCACCCAATCGCCTTGCCGCGCACTCTTGTTTCAGCTGGTTTCTGCTTAGGCGGTTGCCCAGCGGCAGATGTCTATAGCACTCCCCTGCCACTGGATTCTTGTTGGGGCTACCGCGTCTGTTTTCTATCGGGATTCTCATGCAGAATGCCGTTCAATTTCGCCGTGCTTCTTCGTTGCCGTCGGACCTCACGGGAGCCAGATGATTTAGAGAACAACGAATTCGCCCCAACTTCGCTTCCCCTTGGTCCAACTCGGGCCTTGCTACTGTTGCTGCTGCCCGATCGCCGCTCGTCCCCGTCCGTCTCACTGCAGCTTGGTCCAAGTCTCACAGGTGTAACACATAACTTTGGCACAGGCCTGCCAGACCACTCAGGCCAGGCCGAAGATTGCGAGCAGCAACCCGAGGCTAGAAAACAAACCTCCTATCACATTAGACTGGCCCTCGCCATCTCCGATGTTTGCCATCGGGTTGGTGCCTAAACGAGCCATTCGAAATTTGGGCTACTTGCCACTCGATGCTTGTTGTCCTCGTACAAACGGGAGTTTGCCTCCGTAGTTTTTGCTTATTCCGTTCCTCGCCCGTTTGGAACCCGGTCGAATCGGCTGGCATGTTTGCTGGGCTATACAATCCCGTCGGCATGCTAACCACATGAAAATGCCATCTATTTTTGGTGTACCAGGTCTTCAAGCCGGCCACAACAGACGCTTGGCCTGCCAATGCTGCTGTCCTCGGGCTCACTACCGCCATAGGGAAACTTTGCTAATCCTGCCGCAGTGAGGCGGACGGCCTTTGTCTGGTGCGACACACGATCCGACGGGAGCGACAAACATTGGATCAGCGACCCGGATACCGTGTCACGATGATGCCTTGGCACCACGCGTCGCCATGTCGTAATCCCATGTCATGTTGACAGCTCTCAGTTCTCATTCTCCTGATCTCTTTGCGTTTTGAGACACATCCTTCGTAGTAATTCGTTTGATGACTTGGCCGATGAAATGCTCGACCACCTTATGGGCGAGTAGGCGATATTGAAGATGAAGAACCGCACGGGTAGGTTTTTTTAAGCTCCTCCAACACCGGCCTGCTTCAGCCTTCCTAGTACCACTTCGACAATAGACTTGAACGCCTCCATCTCTTCCTCCACTGTGCCACCCATGCCGGCATTGGCAAAGCTCATAGAGCTGGTCACGTACACGGGCAGTTCAGTTTTGCGAGCCAGAAGCTTGGCCAGGCGTGTGGTGAACTCGAGTGTAGACTCTGAAGAATAAAGGGTGGTGGAGAGAGGCTGTCCCGGATCGAGCCGCTATATTGCCAGTTAGTTCCGAATGTGTCACATGGGGGTTGTGATGGAGGGCCTACGTTGGGCAGGGCGTAGACGAATGACCCCATGGGTGTGGGGGCGGCAAGCTCATCTTGTGTTGCGGTCGCAAGGAATAGCATGATTGCCTTGGCCTTTGTCGATAGGCGCAAGTAGATGCGAGTGTCAAGTGACCGAGGGAGGGGGATGGACAGCTGGACAGTTTCGGAGGCCATTGCTGAGGTCTGCGGGTAGTGCACGAGAGGCTGTCTAGCTAGTGCCCGTGAGGGTTGTATTCAAAGCTTGGCTTGACTATGTGCCGGACAGATTCGATGAGAGCGAGAGAGAGAATGAGGGGGAGGGGCAGTGTCAAAGAGTGGATACTGAATTGAGAACAATGTCGATGACCACGATTCGGCCGATGCCGGAGAAATACGCGAGCAAACGGCTTCTTTTAAGCTATCGGAAAAAGATGAAAAATGATAGAAGGCATGTATTTGGCTGTTTTTGTTGGTGAATTTATTACAGCTGTTGCAGCTTCTGGAGAGCTCACCGCAAACGCCGCGTCACATGATGGCCCCGCGTTCACCATTGGCCCAACAGCAATCGGCCGCCGGCCGCCACCTCCACACGACAACGAATGATTATCAACGCACCCTGCTTCCGAGGGCCAGTGTGTAGCAGTAAGCTAGACTGACTCAACCCGTCTTTTTTTCTATGGTTGCTGTGGGCTCAACCATTTTTTAATTCCTTTTCATTTTTCTTCTTCTAGATTTTTCTTCTTCGTTTTCCATCTTTATCGACTCCCTGGTGCACTCATTTTCTCGGTCACTTTTGCTTTCGAGCAATGACCAATTTGTGACGCTCAGCGGGGAAATCTAGAGAAAAAAATACCTTTGGAATCGGCTGTCATGGACCACCCCAAACATGCCCAGGTGAATCCGGACCCGGTTGCCACAGATAACTCGACCTGGGGCGGCGTTGAGGAAAACATTGAGGATCCTGAAGAGGTTCGCGTCATATTCTGCGCGTTGGATTCATTCTTGTGAGTGCAAGACGGGGAAGCGTTTGTTGTGGCGAGCGATTTGAGTCGTTTCGCGTATTGTCAAGTCGACTATTCTCTCACATGTGCCTCCGAGCAGTGGACCAAGTGGTCTTCCTTATACATAACGGCTAGACAAGGTTTCCTGCATTTCTTCTGGCGGAATCGTCCTGCCGTCTTTCTACGTCGAACCCGTCACAGACTTGTCATGCTGAGACCCCAAATAGCCAGTATGCCAAAGTCGCCCACTTCAACGTCACCCATCTACGTCGTCAGTCATTTTACGCCCTCCCTCAAGCCCACTGGAAGCTCCTGTCGGAGCCTCCCTTCAACTTTCTGGACACACTTGAGAAGACAGATGAGGCCATCGATTCCAATGCCGAGCTTGCTCGCGCTATTGCCAAGTTTGGCCTTTCGTCCTTTCGTATGATTGCCCCCAGCCCTGAAGGCTCTGGCCCTGAGATGCCCAGGGAGTGGGCTGGTGTCGCCAAGCATGCCGACACGGACAAGGCAAGAAGCACTATCCGCCAGCTTTACCGTGACTGGACTGAAGCTGGTGCTTCGGAGCGGGAAGCTTGTTATGGTCCCGCCCTGAGGGCCTTGGACAAAGAGCGTGCAAAAGCTCCTGAAGGGGAGCCACTGAAGGTCCTTGTGCCCGGAGCTGGCCTAGGAAGACTGGTGTTTGAGTTGTGTGCCAGGGGGTTTGTCGCCGAGGGCAACGAAATCTCCTACCACCAACTCCTAGCCTCTTCCTACATCCTCAACGGATGTGCTTCTGCCAACCAGCACACCATCTACCCCTGGATCCATACCTTTTCTAACCACCTCACCCGTCCGAACCACATGAGGAGCTACACTGTCCCAGACATTCACCCAGGTACTACGTTAGCAAACCTCTCCAACGTAGGGAGCATGTCTATGTGCGCTGCCGACTTTTTATGTCTGTATGCCGACGATGCCCATAAGGACAGCTACGACGCCGTAGCCAGTATCTTCTTTCTCGACACAGCCCCGAACTTGATCCGCTACCTCGAGGTTATCCTGCACTGCCTCAAGCCCGGAGGAATTCTCATCAACCTTGGTCCCTTGCTATGGCACTTTGAGAACAATGCCCCAGGGAACCACGGACACGATGATGATGGCGACGGCGAGCACGACTACAACAACTCGTCCGGCATCGCTGACCCCGGAAGCTTCGAGCTTTCCGACGATGAAGTCATGGCCTTGGTCGAGAAGCTAGGATTCGTCGTCGAATGGCGCCAGACTGGCATTGAGGCCCCCTACATTCAGGATCGTGAGAGCCTGCTACAGACAACCTACAAGGCGAGCGCCTGGGTTGCACGCAAGCCACTACAGGCGTCTGAGTGATGAATGAATCAGACGGTTGAAACGAAATAAAACAAATATTTGCATTACACAAACGGCGAGCTACAAGGAATAGCAATTGTGATATTTGTCTGTTTTTTTTTAGAGCGTGCATCAATAGACGAGCGTAGTCTATCCAACCCCCTCTAAGTGTAACTTCCAATTTGACATGACTCCAAAGGCCCATAACATACATGTATTAATTCTCGCTTGCACAAAGAAAACACACAAATTTACAGCTTCGACACCTCTCCGGGGAACGCCAGCTCCCCGCGCGCCCAGAGCGCGCCTCCGTCAATGGCAATGGCCTCGCCGTTGACGTGGGACCCCGCGCGGCTGGTCAGATAGACGACAACACCCGCAATGTCCTCAGGAACGCCCAGGCGGCCCATGGGGTTGTTCTTGCCGATGGTGTCGGCACCGCCGGACATGGCCAGCAGGCCGTTGGACATCTTGCTGGGGAAGAAGCCGGGGCAGATGGAGTTGACGGTGATGTGGCGGGGGCCCAGCTCGAGAGCCAGGTTGCGGCCCAGGTGGATGGCGGCGGCTTTGCTGGCCGAGTAGCCGTAGGTGCCCTGCTTGCCCAGCGTGCCGATGCCCAGACCCGCGACCGACGCCGTGATGAGCACGCGGCTGGGGTCGCGCTGCGAGGCGGCCTTCTCGAGGAGCGGCGTGAAGAGCCGGATCGTGTTGAAGACGGCCTTGACATTGAGGTCCATGACCTTGGCAAAGGCCTCGTCCGGGTGCGTGTCAAAGGCCTCGCCCCAGGTGGCGCCGGCGTTTGCGAACAGGATGTCGACGCGGTCGGTGTGCTGCTTGACCTGCTCGAGCAGCTTCTCCACGCCCGCGACCGTGGCCGAGTCGGCGGGCACCGAGATGGCCACGGCGCCGGGCTGGAGGTTGGGCAGCGCGTTGAGCGCCTTGACGGCCTCTTCACAGGCGGCGGCCTTGCGGGACGAGATGAAGACCTTGGATGCGCCCGCCTGCAGGAAGCTGTTTTCCGGTCAGTACATGCATGTTGTCATGAGGCTCCACGCTTCAAGGGGGTTTAAAAAAAAAAGGAAAAAACTTACGCGGATGCAGCGTGCAGACCGAGGCCTCGAGAGCCGCCGGTGACGACGGCGACCTTCCCCTTGAGGGAGAAGAGCGAGGGGAAGTCTTCTAGGTGAGCTTCAGCCATGATGGATTAGTCGGTTTGTGTAGAGTCAAGGTTGGGCGAGTTCAGGTGGCCGCGCGAGTCAATGTTAATCCCCGGGGATATTTAGCGACGCGAGGCAAAGTCAAATGATGAATGTGTGTCTCGGAAGAAACAAAGACACTCTGGTCAACCCCGAATGCTCGTCCGAAATTGGTATATGGCGGAATGAAGAGAGGAATACAGAATCTTCCAACAAGTCCGAAAAATTAAGGGATATACAACTTATATGCGCCATTGTCGTCATGTCTTCGGCCCTCGGGGCTTGTGGGGGAGTTGCCAATTTGGGCGTCTCGGCCGTTGCGGGGAAGACGAGCCGAGGCTCATGGCTCGCTCGCGCGGTGGGTCCTCGGGGCTACCGAGACATGAGTTGGCTTTGTTGATTGCCTCATAAAGGAAAAGGAAGACTTTGATATACTCAATTGGCAAGCAGTCATAAAACTTGGTTGGATTTCGATTGATCGAAAGTTCTAGGAACAAGGTGGTGCTTTTCCAAAGCTGCACAAGGACCAATTGATGAGTTATTGTTGCAACCGACAAAAATGAATGGATTAAAAAAAAGTTACATCTCCGAAAAGTGTTCTCAATCTGATGATATCCCACATATTTTTTCTCATTTTCCAGTGGCCGTACTTCCGCCAGACCTCAAGATAGGTCATATCCATGACAATAAGAACCCAAAACACTTGCGTACACGGCAACAAACAACCTTTGCCTTCCGGCAATTCGCTGTAGTTGGTTCGGAAAGTACTGTTTCGCCTGTTCTGCCTATCCCCAGCCACTTTATGGCAATGCGAATGGTCATGGTCTCGTCCCGTGACTCCTCCCGGCTCGACTCCGCGTCATTGCGTGAGATACCCAATAGAATACAAGAGCCGTCCTTAAGAAGATGCGAATGAAGCGCAAACTGCAAGATCCAGTTGAGACAAGATTAAAAAAAAACACAAGTATCGTTGCTTCGACGTCGATTAGACCACATTGGCATGTGGCAGACAAGATGCCGCGGCTTGCATCATCCCAACTCTTCATGATGAAGCCCGCGAGCACAAGCCTGGTCGAGCTCTTAGAATGCATCCCGAGAGACCTCGTCAAAATAGCCGTCATAAATCATAAAATAAAAGGGTGCACAGCATTGCCTGCCAACCAGGCCTCTCACCCCGAGGAACGTATTTTATATCTGGGTGCCGCCGCAAGGCACCCGAACAAGATGCCCCCAAACATACGAGGGCGTCGGGAAACGTGGGTGTGTGAGGTTGAACCTGGGCTCACCGACTAGTGTGCTTTTTCTTGTGGTGAGTCTTGTCCTCCCAACACTTGTTGACAGCGTCCGAGACAATTTCCCAATCGGAAGCTGTGACTCGACCAATGAAGAAGACCTTTACATTGTGCTCGACCGTTATCAATTTTGAGTAATTGACTCGAGATTCTTTACTTAGCTTCTCGCCGTCTTGACAGATCTCCATCCTGACGGGCGGGAACCCCAGTTTGGGTTCTCCAGAGAGAAGCTTTGCCTTGTGATGTTTTTCATGGATAATGCCATGCTTGTTAGCTTTGATGCCTCTTTTATTACAACCTTTGCCGCCATAAGTGAAGATGGGCCTACCCAGTTAGCACAATCTTGTAGCCGCGGACACAATGTTGACTTACACACAGGTGCAATGGCCCTGGTCATTCGCAATCACAATAAATCGGCGGAAGCCTACAAATATTCTCCCGCCATATTTATCTTGATATTCGTACCGGTCTGACACCGTAGATGGTGCGCCATCAGTGCCGCTTCCTTGTGGTTCACTCCAGAGAACTTTGAAAATCTGATTTAGGTGTTAGTCGTAAGTAATGCGACGACGATATGGAGGGGCCATTATACCTCTCCGGGTTGAAATTTATTTGAGTGCTCGACACGGTATCCTTTTAACTAATAAGTGGCATGCCCTCACTGAATGTTTTTTTTTAATAAAAAAGTGATACTCACGGGGATCCAGATGCTCTTGGTCGCCATCGGTTCCAGTGATGTAGGATGAGTTGGTCGCATGAGCGGCGGGGGCAGGTTCATCTTCGTATTCATACGATGCTGCGAGCGACAAGTCAGACGATATATGCACGAAATTGATCTCTATGCACTCACCATAAGCAGCTGCAGAGGATGACTCTCCGGGAGTTTGGGCGCTGTAAGCATATCGCCTGCTGGCAGCTATCGCTGCGGCAACATTGGCATCCTCGTCCTCATAGCTAGCCTGACTAGCTTGCGCGGCGGCAGTGGAAGGCTCCCTCGTAGTCTGGGTGCTATACTCGTATCGTCTGCTAGAAGCTATCGCCGCGGCAACGTTGGGATCTTCATCATCCTCATAGCTGGTCCGGCTGTATTGTTGCGCGGTTGTCGACCCTGCAGTGCTCACTTAGTTAGCAATAAGAATGACATCTACTTGACGCGTTGTGACACACTTGATGAATGGGTGGAATCATATGAAGCCGTAGTGCTGCCACCTATTCGAATAAGATGATGTACATGTCAATTGTGGCAAGGGCATATTTACCGGTCGTGTACGATTGTCGAGAGGTGTCGGCCTGTGGATACGTATAATACTGTTTCGTTTCGGGGTCGTAGTCTACCGCCAATTGTGAGCATCGTCCTGCCTACTCTGTCGCAATCGACTTACAAGTTTGGGGTTGTCCTTTGGCGACAGCGTGACGGGAGCCACTGGCTTGGGGTGACTCTCGTTCTGTCTCCTCGCCCTCGTCATAATCATCATCGTCATCATAGACGCGGCTTTTGCCCTTGGATCTACTCGAAGAAGATTTGGATTTGGATGTGGACGATTTAGATCTCGACGTGGAAGATTTGCTCTTGGATGAGGATGTGCCAATGGTGTATTCGCCCGCTGCATCCGATGTTTGTCAGCTAAAATTGATCGCACGTCCGATGGGAACGATGGGCAGAGGCGGACGTACATTGGGAGCCATAGGTGGAGGTCGGGGAAGGGCCTTGAAGATGAGTACTCTGGAGACCTTGGCTGATTTCATCTACAGCGGAATCGCGCGGTGTTTGCGCAACAGTACGGGCAGATTCGGCAGAATTGTTAGATCCGTCGTGCCATTCATAGTCAAGGTTTCCTGTGGGCCACGATTAATACCAAATACATGAGGCGGGAGGAGCGTGGAGGAGTGGAGGGTGGGAGGCGAACCGTCTGCGTCCTGGCGTTGGCGATAATATCTTTGGTAGTCGGGGTTCCAGATCCAGTCGGACCAACCGCCCCATCGTGGTTTGCTAGACTTATATGCCATGGTGGCATCTTATCCGGGGACGGTACAAAAACTGGGCAGCATCCACTCAATGAAGCAGAGGAGAGCAGTCAAGCACGCAAGCAAACAGACAAGCAGCAGGGACAGAGATGAAGGTTGGAGGTGGTGAGCGGTGTGTTGAATTAGACCAGGCTTGACGCTTAAGGCTATCGGGTCTCGAGGCTCACGACCCAAGCAAGGCACAGCCTGAGGGCGGAAGGAGGATGGCAAGTGGGGGGTTTTTGTAGAACCAAACCAAGAGGCAGAAGCGGGAAGCAGTTGATCATGCGGCTCAGCGAGAGAAGCGTGAGCTGGGCACAGTTTCTGTGGCCTGGTTGCACGGGGAAAGATGGAAAGGACTCCTGTTGGTTCCTCTGCGATGGATGCGCTGGCGTAGTGCCGGAGGGTGGGCGCAATGGAGGCCGGGATTGTCGCGTATGAATGGATGGCGGGACGGACGTATGTACGTGTATGTACGTATGTATGTCGGCTATCTGCCCTGGGCCTTGGGTCGGGATACCGTTGTTGTCTCTTCTGGCCGTGAACTGTGGCGGCTTGCTGTAGTCTTGGCTGTCTTTTTTTTTCTTTTTGGTCCAGCGCCGGTTGGTGCAAGTCAGATCTGCTGGTGGGCTCAGACTAAGAGTCGCATATGCTCGGGCCAGGCCTCGTGCTCTTGTGATGGTGGTGCCGCAGGCGACGCTGATGGAGGAGAGAACGGTGGTGGTGCTGCACCTTTGGCATCCGTCCGCATGGCCGCAGGAGAGCTGAAGCGGCGGCGGCGGCGGCGACGATGACGAGGAAGCAAGCAGCCCGAGGCGGGAGCAGAGGCAGAAGTAAAGGCTGCCCGCCAGTCAATTGAACTATGTCGAGCAGTTGTCAAACCCACCAACCGAGGGAGAGCGCAGGTAGGGAACGGAACCGGACGGGAAGATGGAAACGGGTGTGGGCGAGAAGCGGCATGGGCAGCTTATCAGTCTTTAGCAGTGCAGAGAGCGAGGTTTATTGCCGCGCATCAACAAGAGACGACGAGTTCCACCGGCGACCCGCGAGCTCGCATGATGGATGGAGGGTGCTGGGGACTGGTCGTCGTAAAGACTGGAGTCAGAGCCATACCCAAGAAGGACGAGACGCAAGAAGGAGGAGACCCATAACCTGAGGGGAGAGTCGCCCAGAGAGAGGGGACCATGCTACGGCCCTCGTCCGGCCCAGTTGCAGCAGTCGATAGGTGCCATTCTCATATGCCGTTGCCATTGAAAATCGCACACCCCCCGGGACGAGGAGTGGAGGGCAAGGTGGAGGGAGTGGGGGGAGAAAACAGAGCAGGTTGAAAGCCGGGTTGTGGTTTGTGGTGTGGTGGTGTTGACGATGGGGACGCGGCGGGTGATGGCTACGAGGTACCTCTACAAAGGCGACCGGTTGCTCCTCCTGTGCTCCCTGTCAGCCGGGCTCTGCGAATGCCCACCCGCCTTCGTGCCTGAGGCGACTCCTGGGCCATGCGCCGTGTGTGGCTTGCCACTGAGGGCGACTAAGTAGTTGCAGGCTACGCTTGCAGAAGCGTGCAGCGACTTGCAGTCTGGCGGAGGGCCAAAGAGGTCCACGTTTCCCACCTCCGGCACGACGGCAGTGGGTAGGCGGGGATCCAAGACGTGGCTCCACCTCGTTGTGAAGACCAAGAGGCTCTTTGTGGGGAGTGCTCTGGAGGGAATCCCCAATCGCAGCGGTTCGTCGCGAGGGCCGGGAGGCGAGGGCCAGTCACAGTGTGGGGAGGTGATTGATGTCTGGGACAGGTCAGAACTTAGCACCGCTGCCAGGCTCTATCATATTACTTGTCGTCTCCTGCGTGGCCAAACTCTCGCACACGTCAAGACCCCTGGCCTGCTAACACGCACTTGGTCCCCAGCAGAGCTCCCACTCGAAGCCTTTGAAATGCCTGTCGAGAGCAAATACCCCTGGGAGGAGACGATACGTTGGCGGTGCAAACTGCCCTCTTGAGCCGTTCTGTCGAGTCGAGACCATGCTGTGTCGACGTCTTCAGCGGGGTCGGGTTGCAGTGCGTTGCAAGCGAGTGGCAGCTGCAGAGGACCCCTCAGTGGACGCCCGCGCCATGTCTCAGCACCTGGCACGGGAGGCTCCAGGGAGGTCGGGTGTCATATCATCCCCCAGTTCGGCCGCTTGGCCGCTGTGGGCTGCCCTACGCCCGAATAGGACCTCGCCCTGTCGGCAGCTCGCAGCGCACCTGGTTTCGCTTCCAAGATGCCCGATGGCATCGGACAGCACAGACGCGGACGCAAATAGCACGTAGGATAGGAGCTTATGGCTTGCCTGTGGCAGGGCCGCAAATTTACGGCAGGATTGCGGCGAGGGTGGTACAAATGTGCAGTGCATCAAATCAATGTGCTTTTTGCTGCTGACTGGCTTCGTCTCGGCCGAGCCACCACCCAGCATCTGATCTGTCGATTTCCGCCTCACTTGTTCGTTCCCCCAGGCACGCGCTAGCTCCTAGCGGCCGCAGGCCCAAGCTCGCTCGTCCTCCACTCTTTCCGTCTCCCAGTCAAACCGAAATAGTAAGGTTCGCATTCACAGCAAGCTCCCCTTCAACCTTCATCTAATCCATTCTTCAATCCCCGACAGAGCCGCATCCCCATCGCGGCCTCCTCCCCCGATCTCCATCCACCGTCGCCGGACAAAAGCCTGGGCCCGGCCTCCCCGAGTCGGGTCTCCTTGTCCCGTCCTCCTCGCGTTGCCTCCTTTCTTCTGCTCCTGCCGTTGCCGTTGCCACTGCTGCTTGGTGCTCCTGATCCGCCTTCGATGATATCGAGAGACATGGACGGCCCTCCTCCTAGACCTCCTTCCCTCTCTGCTTTTTCTTAACCATCCCCATGGATGCCGCCGCTGCCACTCTCCCCCCGTTTGGTCCCGGTCTCGCCCTCCCATTGACCGTGCCTTTGACCGTGTCGCAGCCTCACCCACGTTCCCAGGTTGGCGCTCACGCCAACGCACACGCACGTACTCATGCGAATTCTCACCTTCTGGCCCAGACCCATGCCCTTGCCAGTCCCAGAGCCAGTGCCAATGCCCAAATCATCACCGACAACCACTCCATCGAATCTGTTGGAGATGCGTGGCGCTGGCACGAAGAGGACATGGAACCCGAAGAACATGAAAGCGACTTCTCGCGTTTTCAGGGCGACGACTCGGCACGGTCAAGCTGCGTCACAACGCCCGACATCCACCTATCGCGTCCACCTCCTCCGCCCCCCGATGACTTCAAGCAGGGCCAAGTGTTGGATGACTCAAGTCTAGAGCCCTATCTGCTCACTCCAGCCGAATATCAAAGCAAACGCGTTTCCGGACTCGGGTCTCCTCCACCGCCACCACCCCCAAACGCTGCAAGCCTGTCATCTCCACGTATCTTCATGTTGCTTAAGTCTCCTCCACCA
>NAGG01001546.1:0-44656 GCA_003031705.1 Calonectria naviculata
TATCCCCCACCATCCATCAACTTTGCTCGGCCGCAATTCTTTTTCTTCTTGGACAGACCTCGTGATTGTCAGATATTAAAGCCAGAGAGACTCGTCTCGCTTCCCGCCTCCCTCCACCAGATCACTACCCCGAGTTCTCTGCCAGACCGGCACCAAATACCGTCAAGATGGCCAGTCAGTTACGACGTTCCCTGACAAGACCAGACAAAACTAACCGCGCATCCCTTAGACGTCGACTTCCAGGGCATTGCCAGTGCGTTAACCAAGACATGACCTTATTTTCCGAACGAGAATTTAACACTCTTCGTCTCAGACCAGTTCATTCCTTTCTACTACCAGACATTCGATAGCAACCGTGCCGGTCTCGAGTCCCTCTACGTAAGCATTCCTGGGTGGTCGAAACCTTTGTTCTCAGAAAGCAGTCGCAGCTAACTGAAATAAACAGCGAGACCAGTCTATGTTGACTTGGGAGAGCGCCTCTGTTCAAGGCACTAAGAGCATCGTGGAGAAGCTAGTTGTATGTTGAGTACTTTCTACTTATCCAGAGAGTAGTTATTGACCATCATTTCTTACAGGGACTGCCTTTCCAATCTGTCTCACACGAAATTGCAACTACGGACGCTCAGCCAAATGGTGCAGGTGGAATTCTGATCCAGGTCACCGGCGCCATCATTGTATGTTGACAAGATATGTCATTTTTTCAGGGCAGTACTGACGGCTTCACTCATAGGTTGATGGCGAGAACAGATTCAACTTTAGCCAGACATTCCAGTTGCAAAATGATGGAAACTGGTTCGTCATCAATGACATTTTCAAGCTCATTTTCTAAACCAATAATCGTACTACAATGTCGAAATTTGGCGATGTGGACGCGGCGCGATGGGCTATTCAACTAGAAGGCTTTAAACATGATGATGAAGTCAAAGATGATGAACTATTACTTTCAAAGCGAAGAAATTTGGAGGGAAAGGCGGAGTGGCATTCCTCAATCTTACTAATGTCTCCTCTACCATAGCATTAGATTGATATCATAATGTACATCCCGGCACCCTCATATCTTGAGTGTTCAGTTTGCAAAGTGAAATAGCCCTCTGATAATGAAAAGTGCTATAAATACTTATGCCCAAGACGTTTCATGGCTGATGTCTATTCCCATGGTATATAGTGTAGTCAGGCTTGTCATTCGTCTCTGACCCACTTGTTGAAGTGATACATGTATGTTGTGGTAGGCTTACACTGACTGCTATGACGAATTGAGAACACATGGTTGGTTTGCCAATATTTTATAATGAGAGCGAGAATTTGCTGGCCTGAATGAGCTAGGGGGATCGATTGTAATCCTAAAACTATAGCTTGTAATCATTCGCGTCAAAAAAAAAAAATAGTAGAAGCTGAGCCTTCGTTTTGAATCGGCACAGCAGCTTACCAAGATCAATGGAGGCTTTGGCCACCCCTGAACAAGGTACACGAATACAGCAACAAGATGAAATTAGAACCTGTTGCGATAGGTTTGTTGCCAAACAGGCGGAAGCTTAGTCATACTATGCGATGTGAAATTTACTGCAGCCCATTGAGTGCCCAGGGCTTGCCTTCATCTTACGGCCATGTTTGACCATGGAATAATAGCGTGCTGATGCACCATTGGAAGACAGAATACACGAGCTACATATGTAAACATTTCATTATGGCATCGATGAAAAGAGACATCACAGTAGGCTTCACTTCAAGAACAAGTTGATCGTCTATTGTGTGGTAGGGTCGAGCCCAGTCCCCACAGGTCACTGCAATGGTTGGGATAAAACGTAACCCGAGAAAAATTCATTCATTTTCCATGCCCTGAACCGTGCAACACCGTTGATCCCATAATCGCAATGCATTGTTGTGTGGGTATAAGACAGACAGCTTAGATCTTGGTAGCAGCCTCAAGAGCCTTGGCCTTCTTCTCCATGCGCTTGTTGGCCTTGTCACCCATGATACCACCACCCCACTGTCGGCGAGCAACCTCGTGCTTCTCCTGGAAGCCATCCTTGATGGCGGAAACGAGCTTGGAGAGCTCAGTCTTGTCCTCGGAGCGGACCTCGGTGATGGCGAGGACAGCAGCGGTCTTTGAATTAGGTTAGCGACATGTTTAGGCTACATTTGGGAAAAAACTGAATTTACCTTCTTGTGGACGACAGTTCCGAGACGGGCCTTGCCCTTGACAATGGCGTAGGGGACACCCATCTTCTTGCAGAGAGAGGGGAGGAAGACAACGAGCTCGATGGGGTCGACATCGTTGGGGATGAGGACGAGGGAAGCCTTCTTGTTCTCAATCAGGCCGACAACGTGGTTGAGACCGTACTTGACGGTGTAGGGCTTCTTGGAGACATCCTCCTTCTTCTTGCCCTCCTTGACGGCGGTAGCCTCAGCAAGGAGACGCTCCTTCTTCTCGGCCTTGGTCTCAGGTCGGTACTTGTTGAGGAGCTTGAAAGCCTGGGCGGCAGTGTTGCGGTCGAGGACGTGCTGGAACTGGGCGAGAGCCGGGGGAACCTTCAGGCGCATCTGAAGAATCTTCTTCTGGCGCTGGAGGCGGACGTACTCGGGCCACTTAACCATGCGGGAGACATTGCGCTTGGGCTGGATGTCCTGGCCGATACCGTAGTTTCGGGGTCGCTTCTCAAGGAGAGGGTTCTGAACACTCGTTAGCCATCTGGGGGCTTCTGGGGTAAATGGGATTATGTGCTTACCTTGGGGGCCTTCTTGCCAGCCTTTCCCTGAGGGAAGGGGGCGGGGGCGACCTTCTTGCCGGACTTGGGGGGCTGTCATTGAGAAGAAGACATCAGCAAGGCGTTCAAGCCAAAGGGTCTTCTGAACTCTAACGAGAGCAAGTCGTGGCATTTCTGCGCACTCATGCATCTCCAGCCATGTCTTCACCGGCGTCCACAATGGATGACCGGCGGAATACCAACAGGTCGCATGCGACACTGTTGTTCAATTGCACCGAAGTGCATTTGACTCACAAAACTGTGGCCATTAGAGTCCAGGTCATGTTGGACTTACCATTTTGAACTTTGGGTGAATGCTCGTGGGTTGAAGAGCTAAGTCTGGATGCACAAGTCTGAGCAGATAAAATAAAAAAAAACTGGAGGAAGATTTCGGTGGTTGATTAGGGCAGGAGTGGTCCACTGCCCTGCCCCACAGCGAGAGTGGCTGATGTGTGGCGCATGTCTTTCACGTGGGAGTGGCGCTGGTGGATCAATGGGTTTTTGCTTGTTAGGCAAACTAAGCAAATGATTTGGGTATGAGTAATGACGCCTGGGTTCGCAAAAGAACTGTAGTGAAAATATTGATCTCCTAAAGATCCGCCCAGGCTTCCATAAATATCCCCTGGACCAGGTTTACCGTGTTCTCGGCCTTTAACAGACAAGGAGTTTTCTCCCATATTCTGACCAGGGTCTACAGCAGGATAATACGTCGCAGGCTCTTTCAAGATGCCCCCCACCATTTGCGTGCGCTGCGAGAAGAACAGGGCCGTTATCAAGCGACCCAAGAATTACCACAAGCTATGCCGAGACTGTTTTATCAGAGTCTTTGAGGATGAGATTCACCACACGATCACTTCGTCCAAACTATTTTTCCCAGGAGAAAAAGTCGCTATCGGTGCGTCAGGTGGCAAAGACTCAACTGTATTGGCATCTGTTATGAAGACTCTGAACGAACGCCATGGATACGGCCTGAATTTGGTCCTTTTGAGTGTGGATGAGGGAATCAAAGGATACCGAGATGACTCACTAGAAACCGTGAAGCGGAACGCCGTCCAATACGATATGCCCCTGGAGATTGTGGGTTATGATGAATTATACGGATGGACCATGGACCAAGTCGTCGAGACCATCGGGAAAAAAGGAAACTGCACTTATTGCGGTGTGTTTCGAAGACAAGCCCTGGACCGTGGTGCCAAAAAGCTGGCGATTAAGCATGTTGTGACCGGACACAACGCTGACGATGTTGCCGAGACGGTGCTGATGAATCTCCTTCGTGGTGATCTACCTCGGCTGGCCCGAAGCACCAGTATTGTTACAGGCGATTCGAACAGCGATGTCAAGAGGAGCAAGCCGCTCAAATATGCATATGAGAAGGAGATTGTGCTGTACGCCCATCACAAGAAACTGGATTACTTTAGCACGGAGTGCATTTACAGCCCGGAAGCATTTCGAGGAACAGCACGAGGTCTGATAAAGAATTTGGAAAAGGTCCGACCAAGCGCCATTCTGGACATTGTCCGAAGTGGCGAAGATATGGCCCGACTAACACCAGACAAAGGCCAAGCGGCATGTGCTTGTGATGAAGGAGAAGGCATTGGGGGTTGCGGATCTGCCAACGGTCGAACCTCTGGCAATGAAATGGCACAAGTTGAAGCCGGGCTTAAAAGCCAGGCAAAGTCTAATCCGCTTGAAACTGAAATCACCTCCAACGGAACTCCAAAGGCCGAGGAACAAACGGTCGCGCTACCTATTCGCACCCGACGACAGAAGGAGGCATCAGGCCCATTACAGACCTTGGGACAGTGCATCAAGTGTGGGTACATGTCGAGCCAAGCCATGTGTCAAGCGTGCACACTCTTGGAGACTCTTAACAAGAATAAGGCTGAGATAACAATATAAAACACATGTCTACTGCCAAAGCCGAGTTGCCTGTTCTTTTCGTGGTGCACATGTTATGGAGAACCAGATGGCATCTGATGATAATTTGCTTCTTTCTCTTTCTTGTCCCCTAAAGCCTTGACGTCCTAATGCCTATCCATTCTATATGTACACTTGCAGCATGCCTGTGTGACTGCATGCGGCACTTTCGAAGACCAGGTGGAATCGAGATGTTTGGTTACTCAAGCAAACCGTGTTTCCAACTGTAAAACAGGATCAACAATCCGCGCCGTACCTTCACAGATTTTATTAACTTACCTTCCAAGGGTTGTTCAACTCGAAGCCTGGTGGTGCTTGCGCTTTATCTGTTTGTCCTCGTAAGGACCCGGTGAGTCGGCGATCACGCTCCATCACTAGATTTTGGGTCAGTATTTTATTGCACATGAATCCCGAGTTTGGGCTAATCATACTTTGCTATAGTGGCAATTAGTATTGGCAACATATATAAGATATTCAATACTCAACATACCTTGTCCCACTGGTCAACGGAGTACCGCGGGCGCTTTCCCTCGTTCTGCCAGGTCTTGATAACAGCAAGGCCGGTACCAGACACGGCAAACATCTACAATGCGTCAGCTGGTGCCCGGCAACCTCGATATTCGATCCAGAGACATACGCCGGTCATGATGGCGTAGGGGAGGAGGGCTTCGAAGGGAACAGGCATGGTCGCGACGGTGCTGCCTAGGCAGACTTGGGTCGTGCAATGGGTGGTTTGTCGGTCGACGGGTCGAATTGGTCACGATTGACCTGGCGCTCGGGGCTGTTGGGGTGGTGCTATGTCTTCCGGCGACCGGGCCTTGAACTTGAAGCTCACGATCAACCGAGCCATTGACGATTGAGCAATTGGTGATTGGGTTGATGCCTGAGGCTCCACTCGGAGCTGGTCGCGACGGGAGTGCCCCACATCCCTTCAGCTGGCGCTACAACCATTCTGGGTAAAATTGCGTGCAACGCCGACAAGGTCGCACTGTGATGGCCGCGACGGTTGGTTGACACCTCATGCGATAAACGCGACTCGACCGTGGTCCGGCAGCGGCGTTTTTGCCACCATCGCTTCAGTTACTGGTGAAGCTCCCAAATCCACGTCGCGCGCCACGGCCAGGCCAGCTGCGCCCAAGTCTGCAATTGTCTCAACTTCGGCGACATTGCGCACTCGCACTCAACCCCAACGCACCCCTCGATCCACAGCCGCGTCTCGACAGTGCCTCGTCAACAGTCCAACCACGGACATCACGACTCACCCATTCATGCGCTCCGGCCCGGTCGATATGCCCAGCCCAGATTTCATATTCTACCGCTTTCTTGTACGAACGAAGGGGTAATTTCGACGAGCGCACCAGCGATGGAGGACGAACTCCAACAGAGCGTCATGCTCTCCGATGAAGACGCCGAGTATGAAACTGCTGCCACCCCAGGCGAAGTTCTAAGCAATAACATGACAAGATCAAATAGCGCCGGCATGGAACTCGACGGCGAAGGCGAGTTCAGCGATCGCGACGCATCAGGGGAGGAGCTTGATGAAGATGCCGAGGGCGAGGAAGACAACGACTTTATTCTGCCCCAACACATGTCTGTCGCCAGCCACCAGGGTCGTCACGAGGGTGACATGGAGGAAGACGGCGATGTCGGAGATGAAGGCGATGTTGATGCGGAAGGTGAAGAGTACGACCAAGAGGAAGGTGTGGGAGCCGTCAAGGTGAAACCCGGGGAGACAGACGAAGAGGAATCTGACAGCGAGCCATCGGATGCGCCGAGTGCTATTGATTCTGATGAGGAGGCACCTTGGGAAGATGCTGGTGGCGCGGAAGAAGACGACGAAGACTCAGAAGCAGCCCCGTCAAATAACTGCATATTCTGCAAACAAGACGAAGAAAACGACCCCAGCGAAGACTTTGAAGCTTACCTAGCTTGCGCAGGCTGCGGGGATAACTGTATGGCTTCTTTATTCTGGAGTTTTGCGCCTGCTAATCGACTGTAGCTCACCAACAATGTGCCCGAGACGCGGCGGCTATGAGTGTGGAGAATAGTATGTATCTCCTCATTGGACTATTTCCATCAGTCGCTAACTTGTGCAGATGCAAAAAACTGGAAGTGTCCTGATTGCTTCAATGACGACTCCGAGGCTGAGGATCGCGACATGGATGGCCAAAGCGTTGATGAAGTCAACCTCGTCTCTCAGCCATCCGATGTCGCAGATCTTGGTGAAGAGATGCAACCGTCCCAGTCAGGAGCTGACGGCTCGGCATCCCCATCTGTTCTCAATGACGACTCCATAGACGGATCTCGCAGCTTGAGGAAGCGCAAATCATCTTCCCTTGAGCCTGACGAGAGTGCGTCATCACTGAGAAAGCGCCTTCGACATCAATCAAATGAGCCCAATTTATCCAACGAGGAAGGAATGGACCATGGGAGCTTAACGGAGCCTAGGAGACAGCACTCTGCGCGGACACTTAGACTCAAGGTGACACGACCCCCACCAGTAACTGTCGAGAAACACACAAGGACGGCCTTGGTCCTGAAGATTCAGGTTCGGCCCGGTAATCTCAAAGAGATCCTCTCCCGACGAAAGCGAGATAGGAGGCGAGCCCCGGCCGCTGGTAGTGCTGTCAAGCCTACTCCCACGCGACCGGCGGCTACACCCACGCCGAAGAATAACCCCCCTCCTGCTGCTGCTGTGGCGGCTCTTCCCACACCGTTCACATCAGACACATACTCACAGCCGTTCTATTCTTTCTTTGACAGAGAGACGGATGACGTGAAAGGCAAACCCTATGGTGGTATTTTAACTGAAACCGAAGCTGATACTTCAAAAACACTACCTGTTCCTGAAGATCGCCGGAAATTCGATGAGGCCAAGCAAAAGGCGGAAGACGAATGGAGGGCTCGCGTGCTTGCTATGCAGGCAGATGCCGATGTTCCTATCCGAAAGCCCAAAAAGTCGAGCGACAATGCAAGCCAGATCGAATGTATCGAGTTTGGCGGTTGGGAAATCGACACCTGGTACGCCGCACCCTACCCTGCCGAGTACAGCAGAAACAGAGTGCTGTACATTTGCGAGTTTTGTCTCAAGTACATGAATTCGGATTATGTCGCATGGAGACACAAGCTGAAATGTCCCGCCAAGCACCCACCTGGGGACGAGATCTATCGACATGGATCAGTGTCCATGTTTGAAGTGGACGGTCGAAAAAACCCTGTATACTGCCAGAATCTTTGTCTGCTCGCCAAGCTATTCCTTGGCTCAAAGACGCTCTATTATGATGTGGAGCCGTTTCTGTTTTATGTCCTTTGTGAATTTAACGAATGCGGCTACCATTTTGTTGGATACTTCTCCAAAGAGAAACGGGCTAGTAGCCAAAACAATGTTTCTTGCATTCTGACCTTGCCGATCCATCAGCGAAAAGGTTATGGAAATCTGTTGATCGATTTCTCATATTTGCTTACAAAAGTCGAAGAGAAAACCGGCTCACCAGAGAAGCCTCTATCAGATATGGGACTGGTGTCTTATCGCAATTACTGGCGACTAATTATGTGCCGGTATTTCCTTGATGTCATGGAGAAGGGAGAGCATCAAAAGGCAGGACTCAGCATCAAACGGATATCCGACGATACAGGAATGACCCCTGACGATGTCATTTCTGCCCTAGAAGGCCTACGAGCCTTAGTTCGAGATCCGCAAACCAAGCTGTATGCATTTCGTGTGGACGTTGACTACTGTCGGCAATATGTCGCAAAGTGGGAGGCCAAGGGTTATGTGAGGTTGAAGCCCGAGGCTCTGGCCTGGACCCCATACGTGATGGGTCGTAGCAATGCCGTCAACTTCGAGCTTGGCCCACCCATCAATACAATTGCTCCTCGGGAAGAGGACGAGGCCAAGGTTGATGAAGGTCTCGAAGATGTTGATCCAAAAAGTCAGCCTCTCACAAACGGGGTGAAAAAGGAGACCTCAGATGAGAAAGAGGAACATCCGTTCGAGTCTACCGAGACAGAGGAGTCTGGATTGATGCCTGTCAAATCTATTGAAGAGATAGCCGCAGAGGATAAGGACGATGCCTCAGGCGAAGAAGAAGAAGAAGATGATGAAGAAGACGAAGAAGACGAAGACGAAGACGAAGAGATGCAAGATGTCGAGGAGGACGAGGACGCATACTGGACATTGCCCTACCAAGACATACCCCCCACTCGATTTGAAATCTTCCCAGCTATAGCGGGTAGTCGCCGCACAGATAGGTCACGACACAGTGGTAGTCGCCCATCTGCACCGCGAACCGTGAGCAACAGCAGCAGTCACCGCCCCAAACGGTCAGGAGGAGGAAGTAGTCACCGCCCAACACCGTCGCGCCCCAAGAGCTCTTCGAAGCGCAAGTCTGGCGGAACTGGGCGCGGACCTGGACGGTGGCCAAAAGGAACTAAGAAGTCCGACTACGGCAACGCTGATAGTGGGCCTGGACTCCCTCCTGGGTGGCCTGGCAAGCAAACCCCATTGCAATCAATATCCGAGACCAGAGACGCCGATAAGGAGATGGAATCGACGGAAGGTACACCGCACGAGGATTCGGTTGTCGTGTCAACTACCATCGCCGATATTAAAGCAGCCGAGGCTGCCGTTGCTCATAGCGAGACACCCGAGGAAACCAGCCAGCAACCGCCCGAAATTATTGAGGAGGATGTTGATGCTGAAGGGGAGGACGTATGAACGAATGTTTGTTTCTTTAGCGTGGGATTGGGGATCCGGGATTGGAGGAGTTCGGCTGTATACTACTATTATACCTTGCAGTTGTGGGCTTCCAAATGGTTAATTCTCTCAAATTTCAAAACATTTCTACCAATATGACGTTTCTAGTATAGTGAACCGTATTCGATTTGCTCGAAGATGAAGATTTCCACATCTTCAATGACAGGAAAGCCATGCTTCGGGTCGTGCTACTATGCAGTGGCTTTCATTCGTATGACCCCCAAGGCATTAGAGTGCTACGGGCCCTCGCAGCACTTGGGGAATCCTTGTCAAAGAAGGTCGGGTCTCGTGGTTGTCGTGATGGTCGATCTATTCGAGTAATAAGCCGTGTTAATGCTAAATCTTTTAATTATGATACATTGACCAGTCATTATCCATGCCTCAGATTGCATCCATGGGGTCTTATATACAAGGCAAGGCATATATATATCTTTCAGCTCTGCGGCTTTACCCACTGTATTGTTTTCGGGGTTTCAACTAGAGGCAAACTATTACAGTTTGAATTAAGGCTAACCACATATACCTCACTGAAATGATTGTGCTGTATGCAATTTTAGCAATTCAACCCGACTATCGGCAACCGGCTTGAAACATGGTAGACTATGCGGGGGCTTCAGCTCAATATTAGCCCGGATCTGCGGGGCATCCTCAGCCGTGCACGTCTCATCTTCCACCATGTCACACCGTAGTCGAGGCTGTCTCCGCTGCCGCCAGCGCCGGGTCAAGGCATGTATTACAATCCGTGGAATTTTATATTTCGTGTCATTGTGTAGCTACTGACGGCTAGTTTTGTAGTGCGACCGAGGGAGACCCTCATGTCAACGATGCCTCACCCGTAACGAACTATGCGTTGGCTACAGGGACGAGGCAGATCTGCTCTTTCAGAACGAAACAGACAAGGTTATCTTCAAGAACAAAACAGAATCCGTCAGTTCCTCGTCCTCTTCTGGGAGGACCCGTAAGAGTCGGAGCAAATCCGTAGAGCGCTCGCCCATAACAGAACCATTCGACTCATCGATGCTAAGGCTGCCCCCGTCCCAGCCATGGCTAAAAGAGATTCCCCTGTCAAGAGAACCCCCATCATTAGAAGATCAAGCTTCCTCGATATTTATGGAAAAGTATGTCATTTACCCGTGTAACGAGTCATCGTCGCCCGGCTTCCTGGAACACTTGCCCATATTATTCTCCGAGGCAAACATCCATGGACGACATGCGCTCCGTTGGGCAGTCCAAGCAGCTGCCTTGGCAGACCTTTCAAGAGAACAGCATTCCAAGTATATAGCCCCCAGGGCATTGGAATGCTACGGACGGGCCCTTAATGCGCTTGGGAAGTCGCTGTCAGAGAAAGGCAAGGTCCCAGATGATTCGGATCTCATGGCCGTAGTCATCCTGGACATATTCGAGGTAATACGTCATATTTATTTTGGAGCTTTAAATTCTAACACATTGGCCAGTCACTATTCATGCCCCAACCAGCATCTATAGGGTCCCATACACAAGGGATGGCACACATCCTACGGTTACGCGGCCACGAACAATTTTATGATCCTCGAGGATGGAGTCTGTTTAGACTGGCCCATCATCGACTGGTAGGTATCAACATCCATACCGCTGTCAATAACCTACTAAATTTATGGCCAAATATTTAGCAAAAGCAACAACTTGCCAAACAATTACCGCCCCTGCCAGAGTCAAAGGCATGGCTCGACAATTTCAACGAAGAAATGGCTTCCGTTCGGCTAGAGAAAGACGCCCTTGAAATTTCAACCATATGCCAAAGAGCAAATGATGTGCTTCAATCTCTAAGTACAGGCGACATTGAATTTCCCCGATTCTCAGAACTATTCCGAGAAATGATACGTCTTGATGAGAAGACGGCCCTGTGGCGCAACAATCCCGAGTGGTCATTTCGAACGCTGAAAAAGAGTAATATTTATGGGGACCAGGACGTAATAAGCCATTTCCCAGACGATATTCAGCTTCATAAAGATGTCTGGATGGCGTATGAATGGAACTACCATCGCACGTCCCGGATCATCCTGCACCAAAGGCTTATAGCATGCTTAGACCAAATCCGATCAATGTCAAATTGGCAGCAAGATGTCGATGCCGAAGCAACGCTGAGAGACGAGGAGTCCTCGTCCCTGATTCAAATCGAGATTCTCGCAGATGAAATTTTGGCAACGGTTCCCCAATCGCTGGGGGACGTTGATCACCTGGGCCGCTGTCTCCCAGATCCAGCAAAGCCACCTCGATGTCGGGCGATCGGTGGCTACCTCCTCCTATGGTCCATTAGAATCATCAAAGATTCGGACAGCAAAACCACACCATCACAGAAAGAGGCGGCACAGGCGGTTTTTGAACGCATTCGGGAATACACAGGGATCAAGTCAAATCTGGGTACTCTGTCAATGATCTAAGCCTCTACATATATCCGTGCTCGGGTACTCCGTCTCAATTGATCTTCTTAGAATATATTTGACCCTTTACTTGTTTCCAAATACATTCTCGTCCAAAACAGCTCCATCCTTGAGTTGAATCTTTTGCGCACCAATCATAACACAGAGGATCCGGCACGGGACTTCACCGCGGTTGGTCCACTTGTGGTTCACGCCCTGTTGGACAAGAAACTCCCCAGCCTTTATAGTCTTCTCTTCACCTCCGTCAAGGGCGAGAACGATTTCACCGCTTAGAACCACGGCATAGTCAATGCTTAGGGTGCGGTGCATGGGAGCTTCACGCCCAGCCCCAGGTTGGAGCTCGGTGAGGCCAAAGAGGGCGCCGTCAGGAGGACAGCGAGGAAGCGTCTGTGCGAAAGAGGGAATAGGGTCCGTATTGTTTGCAGGGAGATTTTGACGCATGTCAAAGATGGTAAAGCCAACAGCCTTGGGGCCAAAAGGCATGAACGGCTCCAGATAGCTGTCGGGAGCGAAGATGGAGGTGCCATCTTCAGAATGGGTAGTTCGCACAAGGCGAGGGAGAGATCCGGTCTCGGCAGAACCGCTGTTCTTTTCGTGATACATATTGGAATGATTAGGTTGTTGATTGTGTTGGAAGAATGTGGAGGGTGTAATAGGTGTGAACTTCAAGTCCAACAAGATGTAAGTGGGAATATTGTAAAGAGATGAGCTCGAGAAGAACAAGTGGATTGAGGCAGTTGTTGCTGGTGGTGCTTGCAAAATATCATTTCAATTCATGGGGATTCTCACATATTTATACATATTTCCTCAGCTATATCTCGCCCGTTCGGGGTTTACAATATGAAGCGAACCTCATCACCACGTTGAGCAGCTCTCACCCATTGCAGGGATGTTCGCACCTCTAGCCCGATTCGGTAGGCCCCACGAAGTGAGGGATGCATCTAAGCCCTGCGCATGTCATGCCCGATGAACAGGCATGAGCTTGACGGGAGATGGCTCGGGTAATCGGAGTAGGAAGCTGGACTGTGCGTTTCCAATTGACATGGGTTTCGCTCAAGCACATGTGATGGGAGCTCATTGCCTGCTTAATACGTCATCATCCTTGGCGATGTGATTGAAGCGCAACACAAGACGCATGGTTGAAGCAACAATATAGATAACCTATCGTGCAGTAGGCACAATGACAATGATAGAAATCGTGGGGTTTCAATTATGTCATAATATAGGAGGATACATGTCTGTGTATGTAACTTGGTTAACTAACACATTGAATAATGGCATTATGAGAGCATCTGCGAGCTTGCAGAGTATGAAAGCACTCAAAGCCAGATTTCGTAGTATTCCGTGGAGCTCATACCAACAGATTATTTTAGTTCAAGTTACTTTTCATTCATTTGTAGAGCGTCAGTAAACTGATACTTTGGCCTGTTCCTAGCCAAATACATACATCATGATCATCATCATAACTAAGTCAACCTCAACTCCCCTCTGCTTTACCCTCTCCCTCCTCCCATTGTTCTATTTCCGCCTTTCTTTCTCCCCAGAACCCTTTCCCGTAGCTCACACAAATCTCCTCACCCTTCTTGATGCCCCCCTTCGCCTTGCCCTTGCCCGCATCCTTCTTACCACCACCACCACCTCCTCCTCCCCCAATCACCCACACGCCCACGCACAACTCGCCATACTTCTCGCACCACACGGTCCGGAACTCGGCGTTGGCCCGCTCGCGCACGCCGCGGAAGTCGTTGACGTAGCGGCCCTCGTTGCCCTCGCGCGCCGCATCCACGGCGGCGTCGGCCCCGCGGTCCAGCCACAGGTCGTAGTCGCTGTCGGCCGCCGACGCCGCGCCGCTGTGGACGCGGCCCAGGTACGGCATGATGAAGGTGCCCGGCGCCAGGTCCCGGGCCGCGAAGAGCCCGCACTGCCCGTTGGCCGGGTGCGACGGCGTCGTGATGGGCTGGATGCGTACGAGCGCGCAGGGCCCCGCGGGCGTGGCCGACGCCGGGATCACGGGCACGTCGCTGTCGGGTCCCGGCTTTGCGCGGAGGCTCAGAGCATGTGCCGGGGTGATGCTCTTGTCGTGCAGCGGTGCGCGAAGATACGGAAACGACGGCGGCCAGTGCTTGGGCGTCGACATTGTGGGGGGCCTGCTAATGCGAGAGATCAGGCGTATTGGTGGCACTCAAGTTGGTCTGGTTACGGGTCCATCCACCGTTCTATCCTGCTATGGCATCGTTTCGTGGATGCCCGGGTTTGGATCGACGATGAATGAGAAGTCGGTGCACGTCAATACAGGGTTTTCCAATTGTAATCAAGAGCCCAACTACGAGTGGGCCACGGCAGTGCTTGACCCATAATGTAGAGCAGATGCATAGGACAACACTGACAAAGAATATTTCAACCACCAAACCACCCATTTCTATATTCTGGGTCATGACGGCTATGACGACGTTGAAACTGACCCAAAGAATATTGAGGCTCTGAATGTTATGAATGAGCCTTCTTGTAAGGTTTTATTTACTTCACTGATCATAATTTCAACGACTGTCTCGCTCTAGCTATAATATATTCTAGTGGTTGAATCGCCTCCCAAGACAAGTGATGAGGACTTCATAGCTTCTTGGATAGCTTCTAAGACAGATGGTGCGCACAGAGTTGACACCGTTATAACAATGGCCCCATTCTAGGTAATGAGAGACAGTGACACACTGTAGAGCCAGCAATAAAGAAAATACAACAATGCTTTACTTTATTTTATTTAGTCATGTTAAGAAATAACTTTTCATTTTGCATTACCTTTAGGCTTTCGTTAACTGTCGGGCATAAAGGCAGTGGTACCACGGTACTTGAAGGTTGCAAGGTCCTTGGCTTGCTCCAGAGTTGGATAATCTTGTTGAGCTGCCCCTTTCCTCAGTCAGAAGACAAATATGAACAAGATATCAACTTTACGGAAGATGTTCTCGATATTCCAGGGCAGTGTTGGTGTATCGACGTGGAATACAAATGGGACGTCGTTCAGGGTGGCTCTCGGGACTACCCTGCCCGAGAAACACACCGTTGTTGATGGATATCACAGTGAAAGTCTTTTTTTTAAACCGTTTAAAATGAACCAAACGGCTCTCGTTCTTGGTTCAACCGAGGTTGGGATGACACGGGCTGAATGTCAATACCCACATCTAAATGAAATCATGTACCAATTCTACGTGATGCAGTAGCCCAGCGTTTTGACTCAAGTATGGCGAATAAGCTTAGTATTAAAACTTGCCACTATCCACATCAAACATAAAGGTAAACACAAAGGTTGAATTCTACACGGTCAAACTTTCCAAAGGATTCAGCACCATGATTCGAAGACAATTTCACATCTTTCTACCCTCAGGTCAGAGATAAATAACCTGCCTGGTCGTCAACATGGGTAAAAAAAAAAACCCATTCTCTTCCACCACGACCATTCTTACACACAGCCCATCCCAACTCACATCCCACCCACCTTCATCACTGCCCCCAAACTCCCTCAGCATGTGAGCATCCATCGTGGCGGAATCTCTAACAGCGCAGAAAACATCAGCTACCAAGTGAAGACGGATACTAGCCACCTAGCATCACAGCAGTCAACAACCCCAAACATTCTTCTTCACACCGCCAGACAGGCAAACGAATGCAATGAAAAATGGAAGGGTGCATCACCTGGAGGTAGTGTAATACCAGGGATACGATGTGGAGGATCAAAAAGTGTGTCAGGGCACTCACCGAACCAGTCGACACTCTGAGGGGTTAGTCGCCTCACGCAAGGGGGATCTCAGAGTGTCAACCCCCATTCCGTCCTCTTGATCGACGTAATGAGCTGACTGTGAGAATGGACGCCATGTCCAGACCCACCCAATACAAGATGAAGAAGAAAGGAAAAGAAAAGAAGATCAAGCACGGAGGCGGGCGTGAGTTTTATACCCCAAGGCGGCGACGCACCTTCCAGGAATCTCTTCTGGCATCAAGTCTGACTAGGTTTGGGAAGGGACTGCAGCATTAATCGGCACGGCAAGAACAATGCTCAACGCGGCAAGGACGATAGTCTGTACGAGAAGGATTCATATCTTACGCAACGCTTTAGAGAATCAACCCCCATTCCGCCCTCTTGGTCGTATTATTGAGCTGGCCAGGGCATCTAAGGAGCTCCCCGCGTGGCCGCAAGAAGGAGAAGACAAGACTTCCCGCTGATAACCATACCAATATAGGAAAGAAGAGGAGAGAAAATTTAGCACAAAGCGAGAGTGAGTTGTATACACCCAAATGGCGATGCGCCTTCCAAGAACTTTCGCTGACATATACGATCAAGTTTTAGAAAGGACTACATCGACATTCCGTGCGAGACGACACATGCCTTGATAAGGGTCTGAAAGTTTTGCCTTCCTTCCCATCCTTTTGATCGACGAAATGAGCTAGTAGTGGGTGCATTACAAGTACACGCACCTTCTGCGGTAGGTAAAGAAAGAAGAGAAACGAGAAGCAGATCGAGTACAGGGATGAGAGTGACTTTTCATCAGATGACGATGCACCTCCCACAAAGCTTCACTTACAGTTTGAGTTTTGGAAGGGGCAACAGCGACATTCGTCGCGGGAAGGTTTCATTTCTTGGTAGGACACAGACTTTCGCAGTGTCGGCCCCTATTCCTTCCTCTTGATGCACTGAATAAGCAGGCTGGGATGGGCACCCAAAACCCCTACCCAGTACAAGATGAATAAACAAAAGAAGGGGAAATCGAGCGTGATCGACGTAATGAGCCGGCTGGTGCCCGTCTCATTGGCGCCCACAGTATGTCAAGGAAGAAGATCAAAAGGGGTCAAGTTAGACAACCAGGGTAAGTTCTATGTAGCCATATGATTATACACCTTCCAAGAATATTGAAAGGTGAACGCATAATGACACAACGACAGGACAGAGAGAAAGGGGAATTCACAACCGCTCTCATTTCTGATATGAGGGTTCTAGCCTGGGGAGAGGGCATGGCCTTGTGGCCGAAAGCTGGGGCAAGATTGCAACACCGACTCATTGGAACTGTGCCACTGCGCATCCTTTGGTCTATTGCATTCCCATCTATTCCAATGATGAGTATTTCGCTGGGGAATCAGGAAGGGCCATCGCAATGCGCTCCCGTAAGCAATGTTTGGGGTCCCTCTAGCACGGGTGATTAAACATGGCACATAGTCATAGAGTCACATCAATAAGTCTGATAATCAATTTGTACTTTATTACAAATTTTATTCCGGCTGCATTAAGAGAGAGATGTACGTTAAGTGTCATACCTTTCTTGCCCAGTAGTATGGCCTCTCAACCGAGCCTTCGGGAAACCCTCAACAGATAACGTCCCCTGTCCTGTCTCGATATCCACCGGAAAACATACACCAGTTCATATTCATCCTTTCGCGACATCACATATCATATCAAGACACAGTCCACATACTAAATAGCAACGTTATTTCTATCTACGACTATACTACAATCCTACACTCTCGCTTTCTTGAGTCCAGGTCCTTGCCCTAGCAAATCGCAGAGCATCACTCACGCCCTTTTTTTTTTCGCGAACGTAGTCACGTCCCTCCCAACAGCATTACAAACTATTAAGTCGTTTCAACTTCGCTTCTCCGTCGCCGATACACTATACACCAAAAAGAATCATCCTCAATGAGACATCACTTCTCGGTAACGATCCATGCTCAAATCCACAGAGTATGCCAACAACCGATCTTGAGTCAGGGGCAGGTTCAAAATTCTTGATCGAAGTTCAGTATCCTAGAAACGCGTTAGTCTGGGCAAAAATCTCGTCGCCAATAGTGTGTCGGAACGTACCTGTCTCTTTCGTGTTGCCTTCAAAATTTCCTTGGCAGTTTCATCCGCCATGTCAGAAACAGCAGCGTATCTGAGGATTTCCGAATCAGGAGCATTCTCATTCATTGCATGAAGACCAGCCAAAAGTCTTTCCAACACCACAGCTGGCGTATCCTCGCCCTTGCTTCTGTGCTGGAGCAGAGTAAGGAAGAGGCCGTAGATCTCTCCGCCAAGTGGCCACTCCGAGATCGATTCACTCCAGCCTTCAAACTGGGAAACGAGAGAAGAGAGGCTGGCATAGTCGCGTTCCACAATCGCAAGGGGCGCAACTTCCCTCACCAGCACACGGTGAGCCTCAAGATGTGAGCCAGCGCGGAGCAAGCACTGCACCTCGGCATAGGCATCTTTCTTGACGCTTCGCATGTACAAGGCTAGGGCCTCCCAGATCCACGGAACCGGGATGCGGAACTTGTCGGCCAAGATGCCAAAAGCAGTGCTAGTCTCGTTGCCAATCAAACCAGCATGTCGGCAAAGGTGATCCTGGATGGCCATTTGCCGAGCGACAGGGTTGCTCAGATGCAAGAGAACAAAGATAGCTTCTAGCCACTCGCCAGCGCTAGTCAGTTGCGAAGCATAAGAAATTGCGGCAGCATCCGCCTTCTCTGCATCACTCAGACCAAACGAGACTTTTCCGGTTGAGGTCAATGCAAGGCCAAGTTGCCAAGACAATCTCATGTCAAGGGGTGAAAGCTGCGAGTTCTCGGGTCGGAGGACAGCCTCAAGGTCTGCGCTGTTATCAGCATACAGTTGAAGTAGTCCCCATAGGAGGTCCTGTCTGCGATCCGAGGCGACATCGTCCCATAGTGGCTTGATGCCTTGATCAATGTACCAAGGCAATGGGAGGTACTCGCGCTCTTGATCGACATCGTCCTTGAACTTCGTCACTGCAACAGCCAAGTCGTCGTCCTGGGCAATGGCGTACCAAAGCCGAAGACCAAAAGATTGTTTCCAATCCAGACCAAACTTCTTTGAAATGACAAAAGAATCCAAACGATCCTCAACCGGAACGCCCTTCATGCCTTCGCAGACACATGCGTTGCCGCTCAGGAGCTCGTAGATGGTTCGAATGGGTTCTGTGAATTCAGAGAGCATCTTGGAGTCGTGCCAGGCCTTGAGCTGCTCTCGCATATCCCTCTTCGCCTCGTCATTGGTGCCGATCAGAGGAACAAGTGTTCCCAGGCGAAAGTTCTTGCCGTCGAGGAGGTGCTTGCAGGCTTCGGTGATGCGGTGGCCTGCAAGGCAAGCAACAGCCTTCTCCTCTGGTGAGCCGGCGAGGCCGATGGTTGTTGACGATGCCACGTCCACCAAATCCGTCCAAAATTGACTAAGCTTAGCCCGTCTCAAAATGTGCGGTTGCTGCTTCGCGTCCTGAGTGGGAATGTCATCAAAGAGAATGCTGGCCAAGTCCCAGACATATTTCTCCTGGATGCTTGCGGGGTCGTTCATGTCCTGTTGGTGGAAAGCATCCTTGAGACTGGTTGCCTTGAACGACGCCTTAGGAACACCATCCACAATCCGAATATCCGTCAACTTGTCTTGGTTGCTGAGGAATTTCTTGGATGACTGACAATGGTAAGCTTTGCCCACTATATTTGATAACCCAGGACATGTCACATACCTCGGCTGAGAAGTAGGCCAATCGAAGTTCCTGCTTCTCTGTCTGGATGTTGGAACGCTGAAAGGAGAGCAGGTCCGAAGTCTGAGTCACCGCTCGGCGTACATGCTCGGGGGCGAGCGGTCTTGGTACGACGAGGGTTTCGTCAGGTCCCCAGGTTGGACGGCCGGCATCGTGATACATTTTCTCGTAAGGATCAATATTAAGGTTCTTGTCTTGTCGCTCGTAGGGCCACTAAATTATACAATCTTAGCATTTAATTCATATTAAATAGTCGTAATTACATGAGCCTCCAGCACATTCAATCTGGGAGGGTATCAAATTGCAACCAGGGAACCGACCTTGGGGAATCCTTTGCTGGGAATCGAGGCTCGAAGATTTTGAGGAGCAGGCTTGGGCTTCTCAAACAAAGAGTTCATGAGGTCGATGCTAGTGGCAAATCCACGCCCCTTGTCCATACTCAGCTGCGTGCCCGCAGAAAATCCGTCCAATCTGTTGTTTGCCGTACTCTTCTTCCAAAGCGACTTTCGTAGGCCGTCACCTTCGCTCTTATCGAAATCAATGAGCAGTCCAGTTTGCTTGGAGGGCGACTCGTTCAATTCTTTCAAGAGTTGTCGATCCCGCTTCACAGGGCTCACAGTCTTTCGCAACATTTCCGCCCAATCATCTCCATCAGCAACTTCGAGCGTGACAGGACCAACAGAATCCTTCACAGCCCGCATTCGAGCTCTGAGAATGCCACCGGGAGTACTCTTTGGGAGTTCCTCCTGGCCAATCTCGGACGAGGCATCGTCGAGCTCCGCGGCAAGATGATGTCCGAGCGAAGACCTCGCCATGTCTTCATCCTCGGACAATTCATATTCATCGCCCATGTCGGCCGTGTACTCATCAACGAGAGACAGCTTGACATCGTTGGGCGCAGAATCCGCGGAGCTAACCCCTAAAAAAGACGGCTTGCGGGAGAAGTCATCTTCATACACCACCCCTTGGTCATCAAAAGCACCGGGGAGAGCAGCTGATCTCCTAAATTCATGAGTGTCTTCTTCCATGGGGCGGTTGACAACATCAAGAGCCATGTGCAGGGCTTCTGCCGTCTGAGGTGCAATGGTGTCCATTTCGTCGTCAGACTCGTCATCGTCATCGAGTCCGTAAGTTGTAAAGTGCTCAACAAGGAAAACCCATACGCCAGTATCCTTATCGTAGCTCTCAAAGGTGGTGTTTTCGATTCGCTTGAGGCGTTCGACATGCTTATTGAAGCGCTTGGGGTCGTTTGTGATTCTCTTGTCACGACCACCGCGAGGCCAGGACTGCTCAAGAGAAATACGAGCAGGAACGTTCAAGCCCTTTCCGACAGGAGGCTTCTTGGCGGAAACGGGGTAAACGGTAGCAGATCGGGGCTCCAGAACAATCAGGCCACCACAGATCTCATCGAGATCAATGTTGCTAAGATCGACAGGAACTCGGAAGGAAACATAACCAACGTTGTCACGACCGACGGTGAAGTTGTCAACCTTCTGTCGCTGCATGCGGTTCATGTTTTCAAGGTCCTCCTTGGGAGGAGACATCCAGTATTGGCCAGGGGCGTTGTCGAAGCCATTGGGGGTGCTGGCCTCGGGGGTGGCAGAGTTATCCTCCTCATGGACAATGGCGAGCTCCTTGCCCTTGACTTCCTCCATATCAGGTGTCTTGGATCCGTTAGATCCGTTAGTCACGCGCGTTTGGCGGGGAGTCTCATCAGCGGCGGGGCTTGAAACATCCTCAGGCGCGGGAAGAGCGTTACGAACAGGAGTCGCTTCCTCAGCTTCGACGTTGCTGGTGTCGAAGCTGACTCGCTTAGAGAGCTTTCGTGCGCTTCCGGTACCCTCAACAGATTGCTTGTCCTTCTGGGGAGTAGAGAACAGGTCGCTTCTAATATCCCTGTTGATAACAAGCTTCTTTGAGCCAGTGCTGCCGTACCAACGAGGCTGAGAGCCGCTCGAGAAAGCGCCTGGTGCGAGAATGCTGTCCTCGGTGTTGAAGCTTCGGCGCAGGTTATTGGCCGAAACGCTCTTGCTCAGATTGCCACCAGCGCTAGAGCCGAGCAGGCTTCGACCCAGGGTGCTAGGAGTGCTGGAGATACTGCTTGCAGGGCTACCAGAGGGAGTTCCGTAGGTGCTGTAAGAAAATCCAAATCCTCGCTTCTGGGGAGTAGAAAATCGGGAGGCAGACGCGGGGGCCAACTTGTACATTGGTAGAATCGAGCTTCTTCTGGGCTTCGAGTTTCCATTTAGGGGCGTGGCGAGGGGACCAGGGTTCTGGACTTCATTTCCATTCAGGCCAACAAACAAAGAAGGAGTACCATAGGCAGAGACATCATTGAGGTTAGCAGTGAGTCCTTGAGGCGCATTGACAACTTGGCTGTTGCCAAGAACAGAGCCATTCTGCATTTGCTGGTTGGTGCTGTTGCCAAAAAGGGAACCGCCTTGGTTTTGGTTGTTCGTGGCGCCAAACAAGCTACCTCCGGCATTGTTGTTCGTGGCGCCAAACAGACCAGGCTTCTGCTGCTGGTTGTTAGCAGCACCAAAGAGAGAGCCTCCCGCAGGCTGCTGGGGTTGATTGTTCGAGCCGAGCCCACCCCCGAACAGACCACCGCCGGTGTTGGTGTTCGCCGTGTTAGTGCTGTTTCCGAACAAACCACCTCCAGTCGCAGGCTTGTTGCCAAACAATCCTCCGCTGTTGTTAGCATTGTTGTTCGCACCAAACGCGGTGTTGGTCTGCTGGTTGTTGTTGTTGCCAAACAAGCCTCCTCCAGCGTTGTTCGTCGTGCCGGTGTTGCCAAAAAGACCTCCACCAGCTGGCTTTTGTTGGTTTCCAAACAAGCCTCCCGCCTGTTGTTGGTTGTTGTTGTTGGCATTACCGAAGAGGCCACCACCAGCATTGTTGTTCGCGGCGGCGTTGTTGTTTCCAAACAAACCTCCCGACTGTTGCTGCTGGTTGTTGTTGTTATTGCCGAACAAGCCACCGCCGGTGTTGCTGTTCGCATTGGCCCCGAAAGCACTGTTGGTAGTGTTGCCGAAGCCCGAGGTTGTAGTGTTGTTGGTGGCAGTGTTTCCGAAGCTGAAGCCGGTTCCAGTCTTGTTCTGGTTGTTGTTGTTCCCAAAGAGGCCACCGCCAGCCGTGTTGTTGGTATTGGTAGCCCCGAAACCGGAAGTTGCCGTGTTACCAAAGCCGGTAGTCGCGGTGTTGGTGGTGTTGTTGTTATTACCGAACAAACCACCAGAGTTGGTCGTAGTGTTAGTGGTGCTACCAAACAGACCACCAGCAGGCTTGTTAGCGCTTCCAAACAGACCACCACCAGCATTATTGTTAGCGGCACCAAAACCAGTAGTTCCAGTGTTACCAAAGCCAGATGTGGTGTTGGTGTTGGCATTGTTGTTGCTACCAAACAGGCCGCCACCAGCGTTGTTGTTGGTGGCACCGAAACCAGTGCTTGCAGTGGTGTTGGATGTGTTGTTGTTGGCTCCGAAACCTCCAAATCCTGAGCTCACTCCAAAGGCACCTCCGCCAGTAGCATTACCATAACGTCGGCCTCCAACATAATCGGCAAGTCGAAGCTCTTCGGCAGACCACTTCTTGTAGGGATCCTGGAAAAGAAGGTTTTGGAATGAGTTGGTAGAGGTGCTGTTGGGTTCCTTCTCCGTATGGGCCGAAAAAGGAGTACCCGCGGTGCCGGGAGGATCGTTGCTGCCGATGGTGTTCGTCGCACCAAAGCCGCCGCCAAATCCGCTCGTCGTGGTCGTAGTGGTGTTGTTGTTGCCTCCAAAGAGAGAACCGCCTGTCGTACCAGTGGCGCCGAACCCGGTCTTGTTGGCAGTGCTTCCAAACATGGTTCCACCAGTGGTGCCGCCTCCAAAGGCAGAGGTGGTATTGTTGGTGTTGTTATTGTTGGCGCCGAATCCACCAAAGGTAGAGGTGTTGTTGTTAGTCGTGGAAGAACCGAAAAGACCGCCACTAGTAGTGTTAGTCGTGGTCGAACCAAAGGTAGGCTTGCTTCCGAACCCTCCAGTATTATTATTGTTGTTTGCTCCAAAACCTGCGAGGAAAGTTAGCATATGCGTCGATTTCTTAGGTCCGTGCTGCTGTCTGCCCCGATCAGAGTGACGGAGACTGCCCGTGGACATCAAACTCGCGTACCAGTTGAACCAAAGCCACCAGAGGTGTTATTGTTGTTGCCGCCAAAAAGGCTGCCAGAGCTGTTGTTGTTGTTCTGGCCGAATCCGCCGGTACCACCTCCAAAGGCTTTTGAGGATTCGAGTCAGTACCGCCTGGGGTCGTCGCTGATCGGGGGTGGGCGAGAAGGAGCTTACCTGAGGTTGTGTTGTTGTTATTGTTGGCACCGAAGCCACCAAACCCGGAGGATTGGTTGTTGTTGTTGTTGTTTTGGCCGAAGCCGCCGAAACCGCCGAAAGACATGGTTGTTATCGGGGAGTTGGTCGGGTGTGCAGCGTAACAAAGGCCCTTGGTGTTTTATCGAGGTGTCAAGAACCCCGTCGCGCTATTGCCTCGGTCAGGACGTCGGAAAGCTTCGCCGTCGAATTGATCGATCAAGACAGTTCGCGCACGCGCGCAGAATCGGTCGTCAAGGGCTTCGTCGTAAACGAGTCGGCGATGGACGGATGCAGTCGCGCAAAGGGCACGTATAATCGACGACGGAGAGCGCAGTCGTTGCACCACCACCTCGCGGCAGGCTAGTGCAACAAAGGCTGGATAGGTCGTCAGCTGCGCCAAAGGCTGCGATGGCCCTGGGCGAGAAGCAAAAAGCTGAGGATACAAAGGAGACAAAGGGAGGGAATGGCCGCTAAAAAGGAGCGGACGGGTGGGGAGGAGGTGCCCTTTTTCACCTCGAGCTGATGGTGATGGCTGAGAGAGTGTAAGAGGCGAAGACAGGATCACTTGGCCCAGTCGACCCAGCCAGCTTTTTTTTTCGGGGCGAATTCTGCCCATCTGGACGCTTGGCGGCCACAGCTGCGTTGCTGCCTCAGACAAGAACTCGACGTTAATTGGCCGTGGAGTACATGCTGACTAAAGGGGAGCCAATCACAGCGCACAATCGGGCTACAGGCAGGCAGTGTACCGCTGCCTGCAGATGCCTAGGGAGTGTACATTTGTCAGATGTACCAAGGCAGATTCGCGCAGACAAGCTTGGCCCGGCTGAAGCTTAGGGGCGCGTTTGGATGGTCGCGTCGCAGTCCGAGGCCAGTCAGCTCCAGCTTTGCGTCTCCCGAGCGGATCGCCTATTCTTCATTGTCGCATCCACCAACAAGTTTTGTTTTGTTTTTTTTTTGGCGCCGCGCTGCTCTGTCGCATACTCATTTCCCGCTGTTTACTCCCTTGCGGCTCTTGAACCCGAATAGCTTCATCCCTCCGGCATTTTTTTCTGCTCAGCGATCCCACCGCTCCAATTGCTTCCTAGAAACCCGCCGCGCCACAGCATCATTCTGCGTTCCGTCTCGCCCACCCTAACCGCCACCATGAATTCGCACACCACACCGCGCCCTGGATTTCCTGTGCGCTCAATAGCAGGTGGCTCCGGCCATCCTCCCCAGTCTCGGCAGCCCGTGGCGCCCCAGGTCTCGTCCAACGAGGAGTACAACACAATCCCCGAGGAGGATCGGGAACACATCGATGAAGTGGTAGGCCGACCTCGCCCGCCAGTCATGGAATCGCTTTACTTACATGCTGTTCATCCTAGTTTGATCTCATGGACATGAAAAAGAAGGGATGGCTGAACAGTTACGAGTTCAAGCACTCACTGGCCGCGCTTGGCTTTGATATGCCCAAACCAGAATATTTCAGACTACTCGAGGCCTACGGCGCTCCTCCGCCGGACTGGCAAGAGCACAACTGTCCTGTAAATCGGCTGTATGTTTATCTTGACCAATTCAGGCTTTGCGCCGCCAAACTTCTGGCCAATCGAGATCCGCGTCAAGAAGCCACCAAGGTGTTCAACATGTTTGACTACGATGGTGATGGCATCATTTCGTTTGATGACATGCGACGATTAGCTCAGGACATTAAAGAGGAGAGGACCATGACAGATGAGGAAATCCAGAGCATGATTGAGCATCTTGACCACGAGGGTAAAGGCGGTGTGAATTTGGAGGAGTTTATTCAGATGATGGAAGAGGCTGGCTAAAAGGCGCCGCTGCACAACAAAGAAGGACAAAAGACACGAGTCAGCCCATACCCAGTACCGAGCTACCCATCCTCTGCTACCCCCCATATGAAGCGCCGAGCCCTTGACCGCAGGCGGTTGTCTACCTCCGACTTACCTCCACCTTTCATTCCTCCTGATGCAGGTCTCACATGCCTGGCAGGACAAGGCATATATGCACGCAGACGAATGCATCTCCAGCTCAGCTTAACGTGCCAACACAGGATGGAAGTATATGGGACAGCGGAGAAGAGACGGACAAGGTCATGCCTAATCACATAAATCCAGACAAGGGGCAGACGAAAAACTTCCAGAACCACTCGAGTGTTTGGGTACTTTGGCCCGGGAGAAGGGGCACAAAGATATTTAGCTACTACGAAGTACATGTAGATGTGAATCAGATCTAAATTTTTGAATGTGGAAGGCGCGCTGTCTAAGTTCCCCCTGAGCCATCACACGAGCTTCCAATTCCCCTGTGACAACTGAACCTCCCAAAAAATCAACATAGGTTCGATAAGCCATAAATGTACTGTGGACAGGTGAAAACCATTCTTCGCCTGTGCAAACCCTGGGAATCGGAGTTCAAGAAAGAAATGGAAAAGGAAAAAAAAAAAAAAAAGAGAAACCGGAGAAAAGGGAGAAAAGGGAGGCGGACGTCATGTATGCTAAAAATGCTTCGGCGTGGGTGGATATAGGATGTGAGGTGGTGTTAATGGTGTGGCCAGCGCGGTCACTCATGTCCTTTACTTTTTTTATCGAGACAAAATCCAACGATTAGAACTGGATTAGGTCATGGTTCTGCTGCTGCTGCGGTGCCTGCTGGAGAGCAAAAGGGTTGTTGGTACTCTGGCCGTTCATCCCTGCAGGCCCAGTGGCAGCAGGGACCTGGGCACCGTAGGTGACATTGGGCATACCCGTAAACTGCTGTCGAAGGAAAGGGTTGTTTCCAGTGGCGTCAGGGGCGAGCCTGTTCATACCCGCACCGGCACTGTTCACGAATGTGCCTGGTGCTGTATGCTGTGCGGGGATACGGAGGTTTCCAGTGTTGCCAAAGGTGTCCATGCCATCACCGGAAGCCAGGAGTGTATTGAGTCGAGCCTCGTGCTCGTTCAACTCCTTCTGAGGACCAAGAGATGGTTGTGACTGGGCAAACGTGGGCTGGGGCTGCATCTGTTGCTGCTGGGACATGTTGTTAAATGTCGCCAGCGTCTTCTGTTCGGGAAGCGGGCTCAGAGATGCAATGGGGTTTGGCTTAGCTGAAGAGGGGCGGTTAAACTGCGCAAATGGGTTGTTGGAGCCGGTGGGCGTAGGCTTCAAAGCCTGAGCTTGGGGTTGGTTGGTTGCCCATGGGTTGTTGCTGCCAGGCATCAGGCCAGGCTCTGGTGCAGGAGATGCGGGAGATGATAGTGACTGCTGCTGCAGGTATGGGTTGAAGCCGGTAGGTTGAGGCTGGAAGGCTTGCAGGTTCTGCTGCTGCTGCTGTTGCTGCTGCTGCTGTTGTTGCTGAGCATAGGGATCCATTCCCATGCCCGTCTGCTGCATGCCAAAACCAGTGTTGTTGTAGTTTGGCTGGAAGCCAGTGGGCTGCTGGTAACCAGTGTACGCATTAGCCATGTAGCCGGTCTGTTGGTTCTGCATTTGGTTCTGGTCGATGGGGTTCGCGAAAAAGTCAACGGGGTTTCCCTGCTGGTATCCCTGGTTGAAGCCGGTGTGCTGTGGCTGGGTCGTCGGAGCCGTTTGGATAAGGTCGTCATCGAATAGAGATGAAGCGTTCGTCTCCTCCAGTTCTCTCCGTCTCCTCTCCTCCTCTTCCTGACTCAACTTAATGGCCTTGGCGAGATCATCATCATCCTCGGGTCCGTTCGATCGACCCTCGCGCTTCTTCCTGTCCTCTTCTTCCTGGTATTTGCTTGCCTCAATGGCCAATCTGTATTCGGCATCCTCCTCGTCGCCCATCTGCCTCCTCTCGCGAGGTGGTCGGCGGTGGCCAGAAGGTTCGGCATGCTGGGGAGCGAACTCCTCGAGTCCTGTGACGCGCGACTTCCAGGTCTTGCGATCGCTTCGCTCTGCTCGCAATCGCTCTTCATCCAGGATGAGGGAAGTCAATTCTTTGGCAGCAACTCGAACTATACAATTGTAAGCACATGTTTCAAACGTGGCATTGACCTTGTGGGTTTCGCCTGCGTACCGTTCTGTCCCACATCTCGGCCCTCTTCATCAATATACTGAAACTCCCGTAGGGTCTTAATAATGTAAATACTCTGGCGAGCCCAGGTAACAACGAGCTCGGATCCCTCGTGAAGACAATAATCGAGCACCTTGAGGGCCTTAAGAACGTGTCGCCAGTTCTTTCCCTTGTCATTCAAGCGCTTGTCGATCATATCCATAATCTCGTAGAACTCGGTAGAGCTGGAAAAGCGAGGCTGGTCAGTACTAAGATCGCGCATAGCATTGCAGAACGGGCGCATACGTGTTGTAAGTCATCTGGGCAATTTCGCTCATCTGAGTGCCAGTCGGACCCCATGGGTCGTTACTGGTGGCTGTCACAATCTAGGTCAGCGGTGATCTGACGAGACAGATTGCCATGGTGGGTGATCCAACCTTCTCTGACCTTGACCTGGGCACTGGAGTACCCTTTGGTCACATTTTTGACGCTTCGCATTACCTTGGACATGGTGGGCGATCTGAACGGGCGGCCTAGGAGAAAGAGGTGGTGTAGGTGGCCAGAAGGTTGCGGTTAGGAATGATGCGTCCCAAGCGCCGACGGGATGACAGCGACGCGGTCAATCTGGGGATGGTTTGCAGGCGATGCAAGTGCCAATCCTCCGGTCAGTGGCGACGCAAATTCGGCGGCGGATATAGTGCGCACGGTATGGCGATGGTGGGTGGAGAGCTCGTTGGACGAAGGAGGGGAAGGGGGAATCAAGCTCGGAGGTCACGCGGTGGTGAGTGCCTTGGCGACGATGTACGTCTTGCGATGGGAAGAGGGGGATGCGGCAGATAGCCGGTGGGAGCGTCGGCGGATATTTCTGGGGATATGTCGACCGCTCGAGGAATGGTTCGCAGGGAGGTTGGAGGTTGCGGCGTTCGTGGGGTGACCAAGTTAGAGTATGCCTTATTAGGAGTCGACACGGGACCCAAGCGGACCAAGAAGCGCACTTGCGAACGGTGACGCAGATGGGACGGAGAGAGGCTCAAGCAAGCTTGGCGGACGCGCGGCGAAGTCGAAGAAGGGGAGGGAATGAAGCGGTTTGGTGCAGATGCGGATGCGGATGAGACGGAGGTGGAGGGAAAGGTTTTGTGGCCTGGACTGGCGGCCTGGACGGAGATGAATTGTTTCTGCTGCTTCGTACCGTCCAGAGGAGTTGGTCGGTCGTAGTGGAATGGGCGGCACCTCTGGGGACACCTCTGGGGCCTCTGGGGCCTCTGGCTCGCTGGGCTGGGGGCCTGGGGAGGTAGGTGCGGCGAAGGCGAGAGTGGCTGCGCACCCAGGCTGATTACGTACATGGGGGGCCCTCACCTCGCCGAGTACCATCGGTTACCATACGAGGAGTGACAGCTTTCAGCGGGTACAGGCCCGAACCAGAGGGTGGCAGACAAAATTGCCAGCGTGCAGCCCTGTATGAGGTCCGTCCGCTCTTTTTTGTCGCCCGCCTCTGGTTGCGCCCTGCTCCGTTGGACAATCATCATTAGTACCTGACTCCTCCTACGTCACGGGTGGCCACCCACACCATTCAGCATTCGCCCCAGCCACGTCGTCCAAATGGGCACCATTCCACCTTTTTTTTTTCATGCGCCCAACCCGACGGCCGCACCCATGATCCCGGCTTACCACGTAGGAACCGGACGCCTCGCGGCTTGGCTTAATTAAGCACTACCCTGCAGTCAGCAGATCAACTTCAATTGCAACCGCCTGCAGCTATTTCGCCCTGCATCTTTTTTTTAGCAATGATTTAGTAGTGTTCTCGAAAATTATGGTGTGCATGTATGCATTCCAATCCTGCATCACCTTCCCTTGACGAACACCAATAATTTCATCTGATGAATGATTCACTCCCGTCAAACCTTGTGTTAAAACAACAGAACCACCAATCCATTGGCTAATGAACATCAAAGATGCGCAGAACAAAGAAAATACATAACTATACCGAACAACTCATTTTATTACTCATGATGTTCTTTCAACCCAAAATAGCCAAAGCAGAACAAAATGACACAAAGAAACATATATCAATGCGTGACTATTAAACTACTAACGAATCGCTCTTGTTGTCACGGAAAGCCTATCATAAAAAATGGTTACAACCATTCAATATATCCAATATGACTCAAATACCACCCGATTTAGAGACGTCATCCGTTGTGGGAGGCCCTGCGCCTGCTCCCAAGCATACATCTCTCTACTCCATCGAAGAAAGGGATAGTGACCTTGAAGAAGGGGAGATTCGGGAAGAACTCCCCGGACGAAATGTTGCTCTCAAGACTTCACGCCCTATAGAGGAAGATATTTATCATACCCCGGCCCGCATTAATCCTGCGAGGAGCAATACTGAAGTTGAGAGTATAACAAAAGTTACTGACCAAAGGACTGTTAGCGAAGCACCCAGGAGCGTGAAGAACTGGATTGGTGACCGTCTCCCCAATAAGCGTGGGCACTTAGGACTTTCCCGCCGCGCTAGCAATGCATCAATGGCATTTTCTAATAACAGTCACGATTTCCTTTCACGAGTATATCGATCTGGGGTTGAAAAGACTCCTAAGTCTAACAGACACGATATCCGAAAACCAAAGTGGCAGAGCCAATTAGAGAAGAGGAAAACGGAAGCACTCAATAAGTTGGCTGCTGGAGAGCCCGTCATTGCCCCCCTGCGACCTAGCGATAACATTTACACCCTAGAAAAACTCAAACCTGGGACGATAATTTCAGTACCGCACCACAGCGCGGCAAGAACTGAACGTGTGACTCCCGAGCACACGAACGTGTCGTTTTCACTCTACGGCGCTGTATTTTCCAAATACAGAATGATGGTAGTTATGGAGCGTTGGGGAGAGCACTTCACGTGCCTCCCACTGTACAGTTACCAGGGCCGTGGACTCCTCAATCGCGAACATTTCTCTGATGAGTACATCAGTGTGAGGAACGACGACGAGGACTATTGGGAACCGAATGAGACCCTGGCAAAACCATTGAGAGCAAGACGACACAAGAACTGGCGTGGTCAGTTCGTTTCTGGCCGAACCGTTGTGAAGCTAACTGAACGACACAACGTTTATAAATGGAACAAGTGTTCGGTTGAGGGGTATATCCTGCCGGAAGATTTTGTTGACCTTTACCAAGCGTACAGTTCTATTTCCATGAGAAAGATGTATGAATCTCTCCATGAAGTCGGATCTAGCCAAGAAGCCTGATAAATTCTAGAGGGCATGAATATGGGCAGTGCTCCAGGCTTTAATCATTAAGTCTATCTAATGCATATGAACTTCCAACTGGGCTGGCGATATTGATTCAGCGTTGGGAAAATTTCTTGTTAACAAACCTTAACATTTATGAAATCAATGGCCGGGATAGCTTTTTCGGCCCAAACACAGACCTTTTCTTTTCATTTGTTGCACACGGAGTATGTCGTTTTAACTCTTGATTCTTTTAATATTGATGAGAAATCGAAGCCATGTGATTTGTTGGTGCGATGTCTAGATGAGCTGAACTGATCAATTACCCAACACAAAATATAATCATCAGAAAAAATGTGGTTGAAATTTATATTGACATTGAATTGGCTAAAGATCGATGCGAAACGTCTATAAGAACCCAGCCTAATGCCTAACGACCCTGTCCCTCCTGTATTGACCAGCCAGCGCCATCTACGCATATTCTGAAGCCAACATTTTATTGCTCGGGTCTAACCGATTAGATCCGCAGGTATCATCAGTATAACAAGATCGTCTCCCAACAGTGTTACCCCTGGAAGTGCTTTATATGCGCCACCACGCAACATGGTAATTGGTGTAAATTTTTACTTCGTCGTTTTGTATGGATGTTTTTCTTCTTTATGTAGCAACTCACTTCTGCCAGCTGCGGAAGGTGTCCATGACAGTGGTGAAGACGACGAGCAGGATACCACCTCCGGGACCGAGACGGAGAACCTAGTTGCTGTTAGCAAGGCGCACATGACTGTTTAAGTGTTGATTTGACTTACCTTGGGAAGGAAGCCCTTGTACAGGGCACCGAAACCCTCCTCGCGGAACACGGTGGCAACGGCAGGCCAGGCCCAGTTGTACTTGGGAACCTGTCCGGGGACCTTGGGAGTGTTCTGGATTCGGCTCTTGACAACATCCATGGGGGTGTTCAAAATAGTACCAACGGTACCACCAACGGCACCAGAGACGAGGTCGTTGCCCATCTTGCCCTGCTTGGTGGTGGCAGTGGGGAGCAGCTGTCGGACCTGGAAGATGCAGCCAAAGTAACCGGCGTTCCAAAGAATGTGTCGCCACAGGGTGCTCTCAAGACCCTGGTAGAGAGCGAGAGGACCCTCGGCCTTGACAGTCTTGGCGACGACGTCGAACATGCCGTTGTACTTGCCGGCGGAGGCCTTGTCTTGAAGACGGATCTTGACGAGCTCGAAGGGGACGACAACGAAGGACTCTGTGGCACCAGCGGAAGCACCAGTGAGAATAGAGAGCGACTGGTTCATCTTGGTGACGCCGAAGAGGTTACGGTAGATCTTTCCCCATTCGTCGTTGGCAGCGAACTTGGTAGCACGCTTGGGGGCCTCCATCAGAATGGGCGCAGAGATACCACGGTAGAGACGAGAGAAACTGCCACATTATTAGTAACGGTACTACACTACAAGCTTGGGCATGGTGTAGATGGGAAACGGACCCTTCCTGGCGGATGATCTTTCGGAAGCAATCCAACATGCCATTGTAAGCCTCGGGGCTGCCTGGGGCGGCGGTTTGAAGTTGGCTAGTCTTGTCAGTAACTGATTAAGGGTGGGATGTCTTTTCGAGATCGTTCGTACATTCGGGTCTTGGCAACATCAAGCGGGTACCTATGAAGATGTTAGTCGCGCGATCTGGGGCAATTGGCTGGTACGATAATTGGGGCGTAGAAATTGACATACATGACCAGAATCTAGATCGGGCGAGGGGTTAGTCTAAATTCGCGAAATATGGACTGCTGGAGCATACCTCCGAGACACCAGCAATGGCGCCTACATTGCAAGAGTTAGTCAATGGGTCGACATCAAGGCTGGTCGCGCCTGGAGGGGCGAGGGCGAGACTGACCTGCGGCGAATTGGTACATGAAGGGGAGGGGCTTGTCGTCGGACATGGTGATGGCTGGGTCGAGGCTGGACACTCGGAGGGACGTAAAAAAAAACAGACAGAGGGGAGATGGGTCGCGAAGGAGAGGAAGGCGAAAGGAAGAAAAAGTGAAACAGAGGAAGAAGTCAGAGCAGGATGGCAACCTCCGAGCGAATACCGGGCCGGGGAGGGAATTTGTCGTTGGTGGTGGTTAGTGGTCACCTCTTATCGGGTTTAGCGATAACACACAAAAACCGCACCCCACTGTCCGAGGCTGGTGGGACCGGGCACATGCTGTCTCTCGCCGGCGCGTCTCGACCCATTGATGATTGTCTAATTTGTCGGCGTAATAAGCTAAAACCCCAGACTCGCTGGAGACGGAAGCTCAATTGAGAAGCATCTGGGGGTGGGCTTCTTTCCCTGCATCAATCATCGCCGTCTTGCCCTGTGTGACCCAGCCCTCACACCTGCGCATGACCCTGCCCTACAACCTACAAGAGACCCCGAGACATCCGTCACCGGACGCGAGGCTACCACAGTCGCATGCAACACGGCATATAAATTGTGCCCTCCTGCCAATGCCTCTCTGACCAGCGCATGGAGAAATGTCGGCAACGCGCCCAAGACCCTGGCTTTCCTCTTTGGCCTCACGCCACCCCTGCCAAGCAGCCTACTCGGCAACTCGACCCTGATAGGCTCTGCTGCAGCGCCCTCCACCTGGCCACGAGACCGGCAACGTCACTGAACGCTCGCGGTGACTTGCCGGTTGTGCATACCATACCCGGCCGAGTGACTGCGACGACTCTGACAACGGCTTTATGGGCCCAATTGATCGATCCAGCACCAAGGCACGCCAGATCCGGCTTCTGCCCACGCCCAATTGCCGTCCCCGGAATTCACCTCACCTTGGCCGAGGGATCATCATCTTCCTGACCGAAGCCCCGCCATGCCCCATGCACCCGTTACCGGTGTCGGGCCCCGTCGACCGAGCTGAAGCTGGCCCAATAGGGTCTAGTCCCAGCGTGTTTCGGGCTTGGGGATCCTCATATTGACGGGGTTTCCATGGTGGTTCGGCGTTCGGGCCCAGGTTCCCGATCGCCCTCGCCTGCTCCAATCCCTTTTGTCCTTTTTAGTCTTTCCATCCATCCAGAGGACGGGAAAGCCAAGCTTGACGTTAGAGCTGCAGGAACCGGGACAGTAAACGGGGACGTGCACATTTGGGACTCGACATGGCGTGCCTGACTCCCTATGATGAATGAAATGAGGTAGGGTAGTTCTTATATTTCCGACACAGGGGAGGCCTACCATAGATGTATTTTCCGACGCCTGAGCCTCCCCAAACTGTGATATTATGTAAGTTAAACGTATGTCTACCTTATCTACCCGGTAGCCTAGTGCCTACCGTTTCGTGTTGTAGTCGTGTTTGTCATATGAAGAGTCAGCAAGCAGCACTGCCTATCCTTTGCAGGATCATAATTTACTTGGGCCAATACTTAATCTCGCTCATCGATGGCTTTGATATGGAAAAGTTTTAGGACTGGGCTTTATTTTAAAAGGCATCACAAATGCACTCGAGAATGCTGAAATAGATTGCTGACGAGAGAAAATCTCTATTTATCGTGTTAGCTTGATTGTATTCTAGAAAACCATGAGTGTAATATAAGCTTGTTCGACTCATCCGATAAAAATGATCGAATATGGGTGGTCATGTATATCCTCTGCAACGGCAACTATGGTGACAATAATTAGAATCATAAATTCAAGGAAGCCTATGGCCCGATTCTCATCAATTTGAAAGTTTTCTTCGTCAGATTCATGTAATTTGATCACTTCAACATAAAGTAACTAAAAGATTACCGAAGGGCCGTCGAGCCAGTGAACATAGCACACTGTTGATTGTGTTGTAAATCCCATGCGTTAATTTTAGAACAAAAGACTCTAAAAGTTCTACCAACCTACCTCATAATCCAGTAGTACTAACTGCGGGGTGTTGGAATTATGGACGGCTGTGGACATTTGTGGCCAGCTGCACACAATGGTAATCCTCTACACTGCATCACAAACCCTTTCCTTGTTCCTTCTTTCCTAAAATAACTTTTTCTTAAGTGCGCCCAATATCACATCTACTCTTTAACCTCATGATATTCACTGCCCACTCGTCGCTATGGCATCTGATTCTGATACTGACCCCATCACTTTCCCTAAATGCGATTCGGAGTATCCGTTGGAGGATAGCATTTTCCGTGCCGAGTTCAGAGAGCCCCTCAGAGATCGACTTTTCCTTCCCTATGAAGGATATCTACGAGCCCTCCAACTGTATGGACGAGAAGAGAAGTTCCCGAGCTCCATCGGTTTGCCACGTTCGCATTACCGCCTCTGGGCTAGCCTGGAACGCTCAACCCTTGAAAACTACCGCAGCCGAGCGATTGATGCCGGCTATTCACCATATATTGGGCATTCGGATCTCAAAGGCTGCAAATACTATCAATCTGAAGATGAATTTTACCGGCTCACCACCAATACCGCTCCATCGCGCCGAAATGTAGACTATCGCCAGCCTCGAAATGAGGGCCAATCCATGTCCACTACCAAACCACCAACGAGTGATTTTCAGGAAACTCGCAGACCAACCTCACTCAGAGACACCTCCGGAGCTCTCATTCTCGACAAAAACAATGTCAATCTCTCTGCTGTCGGTTCAGCTGAACTCGTCGTCGTCTTTGGTAGGCTACTCGAAGATGTAGTCCAAGGGAAGAAAATAGATCTTGTGGAAACCCACAATGTTCTTAAATTCTTGGGTGGAACAAAGAAGCTCTACAATACTGTGAAGTTCTTTCGGGAGCAAATAGCTTCTGATGAGGGCTCCTCCGCCAACAATCCGATCGACGTAGATCAACCAACTGTTTCTACTAAACTGGGAAGAAAGCGCAGCTTCGAATCTGAAGTGGAAGGTTCATTTATGGAGGAATAGAATTCCTCTAATTTCAAGCGCAAGACTACTGGGTTCGGACAGGCCTTTCGTGAGCTTACGGAGGATCAGAAAATATCGGACGTGGCTCATCTTAAAACCCCAGTGGTATCCAACAATCCTGTGATCATCAAGACCTCGGTAAAGCACGGATATTTGACTCAGTATACTTACATGCTGTATGCAAAAAACCAGGTAATGGTCCTGTTTGATCCTGCACCCGCCAACGACATAGGCGCCTTCTTCGCTGCGTGCCGCGTCTTCATCCACCAGGACATTTCCTTGCGGGAAGTTGTCAAGCTTCTTGGTATTGATCCTGATTTTGTTGCCGAGTTTGACTTCGCTATGCACATTGTCAAGATGGAAGATCCTGCCGTGATCAAACTGATCAATGATTCCCGCAAACCTCGTATCTTTCGAGACTACAAGAGCATGAAAGAACTTTGTGCAACTACCTGCGAACAGATGGAGGAGCTTGGATGGGACCGAAATGTCTCTCGAGTCTGCAATATTCAGCGTAACCTTGAATCTGATGACCCTGCCTGCCGCTTCGTGGCGGCTAAGCCGATCTCCAAACAGGCCACGGTTCAGGGGCAAGCGTGGGGAGTCAAGACTTACCCTAAGGCCGCCGAAAGTCACACCCTTGACCTTCCCCAGACATTGGACGCCGCGATGTTGGAATCTAAAGCATGGGATGACTATGGAGAGTCTCCTAAGATTGTACAAAAGCCCAAAATGATGCGATTTTATTCAGGAGCATCGACGAAGCCTCTATGAATCAAAATATCATGCGCGTCAACGCTGGTAGAGTGTCCGGGTTTTTTTTCTCACGGGTCAGTATAGAGCGAAAAGCATTCGTGATTATGGCGTTAATATGTAAAATGGTATTCCCTGCGTCTGGTAGTATGAAACAGGACTATGGTTGTTTTCATTTTTAGGACGTCATTTTTTGGGTTGGGAATAGTGCATGGTCCACCCGCACAACAACGAAAAAAAGGAGGTAATGATAAAATAAAAGAGACAAAATTGACCCGTGTTATTTACTATTGTCTAGTGGTTATTAGCTAAACAAAGACGGTGTATCCTTGGGAAAGGGGATGTTGCATGTAGCAACAAGACATGATTGATTCATGACCAGTGTACTTGCTCACGATCCATACGATCCATCAACCATAGGTCCGACGAATACGTAATTCGAGTAGCTTGTATCCGGTATTTTCCTACTTAGTCAAGGTTTTTGATTGGGTCATTGTGAATTTCCAGAAATGCGTTCCTCGGTATTGACGGGTGAATTCGGTTGGTTCATACTGAGGTACAATTCAAAGTTTCACATGGCACGCTGGACACTTTCGGATCGATAAATCCACTCATTTAGCTCATATGTAGCGTCTTCGCCTTTTGGTTTTCGATTATCTGGATGCCATTTACCCTTTCCCCACCGAGGGCTGCCCTTATTTTGATGGCTGAAAGGTACACAGATCCGCCAAATTTTCAAAAGTCCAAATTGGAGGGTACCAAAGTAGTGACGACAAGTACCATTGTCAAATGGGGTCATGATTTGCTTTTGGATGTGTCTGTTGTGTCACCACTTATAGCAGCGGCAAGGCATATCCCGGATGTGACATGAGCACCTGAGATCTAATCGGGGCTCTGTCAACCATGCATGTCCCAGAGTTCCCCTCGTGACTTGCATCATTGCGCCGTCAACAAATTAAAGGTGTTGTTGTGCGCCATGTGCTGGAACACGGGGATGCGATGTCATCGTTCCAATTTGGCACGCGAGTGGGCGACGGCTGCTATTGGTTCCATTGGCTGCCCTGGAATCGGTTGAGGGCCAAAAACGGCGTCACTGAAGGACAATGCCCGAGGTCGAGGTTGAGGTGGCCCGCATTTGGGGGGCACCAGGGGACCGCGGGGGCACGTCCCCTTGGTCCCTAACTGGAGGGGGAGCTTTTTGGTGGGGTAGTTGCAGAAGCGCAACGATGCAGCAGTGCAGATGCGCGTTTTGGTGGCCAGGGCAGCCTACAGCATGTGCTGACGCGCACGAAACCGGACCCTCGGGAGCGAAACAGATGGAAGCCCATTCACCATCACCTCCATCTTCGCTTGTCGACATCCATAATTCGCGCTGATCTCCTCTTCTTTGTTCGCATTCGCTTCAATCATCCCGCACTGTCGACGCTCTTATTTTTCGACCCCTGTTCTGGTCGCGCACTCTTCGATAGGAACCAAGCTACCAACCGTCGAACTCGCAACCCCTAACATTTTCCGCCAAGGTGGCAACTTATACAATCTACCGAGACGAAACCCTGTCGCAATACATCATCTGCGCCAACACCCACTGCGATACTCTTCACGACGCTCCGCGCCCTTCGCCCCTCCCCGAACTCTCTGGCGCTTCTAAATCGCACCTTTAAACAAGCCGTGATCCGCAGAGACTCACAGCGAGGTGCCGTTTCAAGCGCCTGGGACCGACCCCTCCTGTTCTCCTGCCCATGAGTCACCTACTTTGGAAATATTACTGGGATAACGATGTCGATAAGTTTCGGCGTCTGCTGGCCCCTACAGGCTACAGCACCCAGAATGTCTCCAAGAGCCCTGCCATAGGAGCGAGCAGCTTCTTGGGAGGAAGCCCAGGGGGCGTAGGAACATCTCCTCGACCTGCCGCGAAGCAACGACGAGGTTCGGGGCACCCCCAGACCCCCGGAAAATCAAAGGATGCCAACGCGAACCTCGGACGAGCCGAACTGAATAGCCGCGATCATGCTGGCTTGACTCTATTATTGCGAGCCGCTTCATCGACCGATCCCAATGCCCGAGACTTTGTTCAAGCACTTATCGCGCACCCTGCCATCGACCTATACGCACAAGATCCAGAGAGCGGCTGGAATGCCCTTCACCGATCCTTATATGCTGGAAATGTTTCGATTGCACGCATCTTGCTGGAAAAGGAGCGCGTGGACCTGATGAATCATAACCTCAGCTCCGTGAACAAAGTAGGCCAGTTGATCAAGACGAAGGACCACGAGGGCAACAGTCCCTTTGATCTTTATAGCTCCACTATTGCTTTTCGATCCTTGAAGGATATCGATGATGCGAGCAGCTCGGATAGTGATTCTGACAGTGGTGACAGCGTTGCTGATGGCTTGAACCAGTATGTTCTACCCATTCCTCTTAGAGGCTTGGCTGACGTTCTTTCAGTGCGGTCAAGGTATTGCATGGACCTCAGCTGTCTGTCCATGGCGACGAGCTTTATGTATTTGGCAGCAACAAAAATGTTTCGTTAGGTGTTGGCGATGAAGATGATCGTCAATACCCCGAGCGTATCCACCTGTCACGACCCGATCAGTTGCTGCAACGTTTCTATCATTCTTACCTTGATGAGCATGACATAGAGACCTCTGCCCCTCTGGCAGACCTTGACGAAATCCCAACCATGGTTCGAAATCCTCCATTGGTGATTCAGGATGTTATCATGTCGAAACTCCATAGTGCCGTCCTGACTACTGATCCGGTCTCCAACCTGTACATCTGTGGAGTTGGCCGAGGTGGAAGACTTGGACTGGGCGACGAGAATACTCAGTTCAAATTTGTACCAGTCCAAGGTCCATTTGTGGACAGGAAGGTTCACCACGTTGCACTCGGACAAAACCACACCATGGCTGTTGCTGGCAACGGAGAACTTTGGACCTGGGGTTTGAATTCAAACTCTCAACTAGGTTACATTCTCCCTCCCCCATCCAAGGCGGATGAAGAGCCCATGAGCCTTACACCGCGCCAAGTGTTTGGTTCGCTCAAAAAGGAGGCTGTACTCGGTGTTGCCGCGTCGGCTCATCACTCGGTTGCCCACACGGGCTCTTCTCTTTATACCTGGGGTCGCAATGTCGGGCAACTGGCTTTGATGGACGCTGACTCAAGATCACTTGATGTGCAGCATACACCGAGGAAGGTTGCTGCTTCGCTTTTGGCCGCCTCCATCGAAATGGTTTCTGCTATTGACAAAGCGACTACATGCCTGCTTTCAAACCATACGGTTTGGGTTTTTAGCCACTACGGGTATAACCTAGTCAAGTTTCCGTTCCCTGATGTCTTCACAAACCACAACTTGACGACAACATCATACTCTAATGGATATGATCCTGGCCGAAGAGAAATAAAATACATCACATCAGGTGGAGAAACCATTGCTGCAGTCACAGCTAGCGGAGATTTGTTCACACTGCAGCTCAATCAAAGAGCAGACACCAGCCAATCTGCGACTTCCACTACAAATCCCGTCAAAATCAAGAGTGCCCTGACACAACCTCAGTGTATTTGGAATTCTCGCAAGGATGGTGTAGTGTCCGTTGATGTTGGCGAACATGGCTCGGTTATTATCTGCACGGAATCGGGAGCTGTTTGGAACCGGGTCAAGAGAACCAAGGGCAAGAATGCTGCCTTTGCTGAATCAATAGATGCAAAGCGAAAGGACTTTAAATTCCAGCGAGTCCCGTGCATCACAAACTGCGTTGCTGTTCGAAGTTCCATATTTGGGGCTTTCGCGGCAATTAGGGCCGACAGCAAGGTCATGTCCGAGGAAATCAAAATCGATCCGAAGACACTGCGGGATGACATTAGCTCATTGCTTTGCCTTCGAGATTTTGAATCTCCGGAACCGAGCAACGAGGCCAAAGAAGCCAGAAAGGCTTGGGATGCAGCCATTGTTAGAGAAAAGCGTGGATCGGTTCCTCATGAAATCCTGCGGTCCAGCGACATCGAGGCCGATCTTCAATTTTGGTTGCAGGTCAACTCTTTTCAATACGAGGATCTCGATGTGAGGATGTGTACATCTTCAGCACCTGAGATTCTACTACCAGTTCACGGCTGGGTACTTTCTGGACGAAGCTCCGTGCTCTGCGACGCATTTTCTAGGTTTCGCATTCAGAAATCAGCATTAGAAACTGAAACCTTCCGTATTGAGGCTATTGAGGGCAAGATCTTGTTGACCCTGTTCGAAGTGGACATCTTTACCGTTCTTAATATCATCGTTCATGCATACGAGGATAAGATGATTCCGGTGTGGAAATACACGCGAGAATCGCCGCCAAATGCGTTTCGGTTTCGCCATATCCGCACAGAACTAATGAAGACCGCAACACACCTCTCAATGCTAAAACTAGAAGCAGCTGTGCGATTGCAGAATGCCGTGGAGCCATCTCTTGATGCTGATTTCCACGAAGCCATTTCCCGCCCTGGTTTCTTTGAGGATGGAGATGTCATTATCGAATTGGATGGAGCTGAGATCACAGCGCACAGCCAACTGCTTTGCCAGAGGTGTCCTTTCTTCGAGGGAATGTTTCATGGTCGCTCCCAAGGCCAGTGGCTTGCTGGCCGTCGTGATGAGTTGGACTCCATCGACAAGATAAGAGTTGATCTTAAGCACATCGACCCTGAGGCATTCCAATACGTCATTTCATTCTTGTACGCCGACATCGGCAAAGATCTATTTGACGATGTGGTGGCAGCTACAATTGATGACTTTTCAGAGCTCATTTTGGATGTGATGAGCATTGCAAACGAGCTTATGATTGATCGACTTTCTCAAATCTGTCAATGTCTCATCGGAAAGTTTGTCACGACTAGGAATATTGCCATTCTCCTGAATGAAATCAGCCCATGCTCAGTGACGGAGTTCAAGGATGCAGGACTGGAGTACATTTGTCTACAGCTCGAGGCGATGCTGGAAAATCATTTACTTGATGATTTGGACGAAGACTTGCTATTGGAGCTAGATGAAGTGATTCGTGGTAACCAACTCGCTCGCCTCCCGTTCGCGCGCAGTGGAAGGGCCGAATTAGAACTCCACGAAAAGAACCCAGCTCTTGCCGCCGATATAGAAGAAGAGCGACAGGTCAGAGTTAAGGAGATGGCGTACAAGTTGACTCAAAGAGAGGATGAGAAAAAGCTATCGTCATCCTATAAGGGACGGGTGGGAAGCTTGGATGATTTTATTCCGATGCAAACACCTGACAGATCTCGTCGCAAATCCAGGGGCGGTCGAAACGAGCCCTTTAGCCCAAATCTACGACCCAAACAGTCACAAGTGGACTTGATCTTTGACATGGATGAAGAAGATGGGCCTTCACTCATCAGCCCGGCCTCTCCCCTCACTCAGGCTGTAAATGCACGATTACAAATTGATAGCGAGGACATCTCGTCCCTTCCTAAGGCATGGCGAGAATCAAAGGGTAAATCCATTGCCGATGTGGCAAACAGCCCGCTGCTTGACTCATTTTCTGTATCACCAGATCTAAATCTGGCAAAGTCAAGGGTTTTGCGAGACACAGGCAGTCCCATGTCGAAACAAGCCGCTCCTTGGGCGTCTACAGCCCTTCCAACTTCTAAGCTGGATCTCAAGGACATCATGTCTGAGGCATCGTCTAGATCGGCGTTGACAGCCGGCCTCAATGAACAAAGTATGAAGGAGACTGGCGGCAACAAGGCACAGGCAAAGGTATCACAAAAGGAGCGGAAGAAACAGCTTCAAATGCAAGCAGCAGCACAGGCAGCAGCACAGGCAGCGGCGAAGGAGGAATTGGCCAACCGGGTTCCTTGGGAGAATGTGCCGGCAGGTGGCAAAGTACCACCCTGGAAGGCAGCTAGCTCTGGGCCCAAGATGTCGGTGAAGGACGCCATGGCCATGGAATCCAAGTTGCCTGGGGCGGTTTCGGCCAATGCCAAACCTCTGGTAGCATCAGAGACAACTGTCAAGTCGGCCACACGCCGCACCGCGTCACCCGACACAAGATTCCCGGGTCAAGGCCGGGTGAGCTCGTCCCCCGCTGTCGGCGCAGGGCCATCAGCGAATCAGGTTGAAAAGCCGGTCGTACCACATTCCCGGTCATATATTACACCGGCGCCTAAGGCAGAGCCAACACTGGGGATTAGCATGGCAGATATCATTGGGCAGCAGAAGCGCGAGCAAGAACTAGTCAAGGAGGCAGTAGCTAAACGGTCACTTCACGAGATTCAGCAGGAACAAGCGTTCCAGGAGTGGTGGGACCAGGAGAGCCGGCGAGCACAGGAAGAAGAGGCCCGACGGAAGAACAAGACCAAGGACAAGGAAGAAGGTGGTGGTAATGGCAAAGGGGGGAAACGGGGAGGTCGGCGTGGCAGAGGCGGCAAAGCCAAGAGCACTGCCGGTGATGCGATAGTGGATGGACAAAGCGGGGGTGGGGGCGGAGGACCCAACAAGAGCACGGCAAAGAATGCTGGAACAGGGACACGAGGAGGCAACGCATCTGGTCGAGGGAAAGGTGTCAAGGCAAGAGGCGCAAAGTCTTGAGAGGGTTGCCGGCTGCTGCTTTACGATTGAATATGGTAGGATCATAGACATTTTACTCCAAGGATGAGGAGTAACGGCGTTTTGCAAGGGAGCATCTCTACCTTAGATGATTATCATTTACTGCAATACCATGCTCGATAAGTTGGAATACAGATGCATGCACGATGCGCTTTCGAGAGAACAAGCCCGAGTGACGAATTAGAAGTGTTGCGATTGGACAGCATGTAAGCACATCGGTGCCGGCTGGCTGGTACATACGTGGGCAAGCGTGTGTCGGAAAACAGGGCACACGTTGGCAGGCGATGATGAAATAGACCGAGAAAGGAGATGCCCGATACGAGACTAATATACTCAATTTAATTAGTTTTCATTGTCATCTATCTGTTAGATGTCCTTAAAGTTAAGGAGTTTGTGTGTTTAGTCATGTTACTTCCAACGTAGTTAGCCGTTTGCCTATTAAGTTGCCTAATTTGGCCGTTTGCTGTCAGGGCACCAAGGTACTCGAAACCCTCACCATCAGGGTGTGAGCCCTTCAAGGTATCTGAGTCAGTAGCGTAACGGACGTGACAATGCGTTCGGAGAGGATATTTGCAGCAAGGTGGCATCTGGCATGTGAGAATTGGAGATTGCAATGGCCACGTGAGCACATGGCCGTTTCAATTCTGGGGTGGGCCGCATCGCGTTTGGCGGGAGGCAAGATGCTTGCTTGGCAGATAAGGACAGAGGAAACAACGGAGAAAAGACGAGACGAGACGATAACGCGAAGGCGACCTGTGAGTGGCTTGATGGGCTTGGGTCGTACCGAACCGATCGCCACCACTGTAGCAACCGTCACCGTTGGTGCGCACACAGCTGGATGCGTTCAGGCGGCCGGCTTATCTGCAAAGGGAGATAAGCCATGGCGCTGGACACGCCGGGCGACAAAGTAACCTTAGACCACACCACATGTACATGCTACTACATGGCGACAGACACTAGGGAAGCACGTCTAGTGTCCGGGATCAGCCGAATCTGGCTACAATGGCGGGCTAGGAGTCATTTGAAGCGATCAATCTGCTGTTGTATGCAGTCATTTTGCGAGATGTGAGAGAGTGAGTCAAGCCGGCTGAGTCGATCGATGCATTAAGGCCGGCGAGCCAGAGATGCATGCGCACCCTGTCTCAGAATTCCCGATTTAGCCAGCGCGGGCGGGGGAGAGAAGAAAAGAAGGGGAAGTGGGAATGGAAGGGAAGGGGGCATGTCTCCCTAGGCCTGGGACGTGAATGCGCCGGGGGGGTGGCTGGCCCAGCTACACAATGCGAGCATGGATGATTGCGCTTCTCAATGCCGCCGCTGGTGCTGCTGCCTCTTACGCCCTCTGGGCGATGACAATGACGGCTGTCGACACAAGCTAATCAGAGGCCTGAAAGTCAGCTCCTCCTCCCCGCAGGCAAAGCTTGGTGTGGGCGGCCCACTGGGAGGACCTCCGGGAGCCACTGGAGAAGCACTCACTAAAACGCACTGACCCGTTAGGGGATATTTTGGGGGCAAGGG
>NAGG01001547.1:0-11708 GCA_003031705.1 Calonectria naviculata
CCTCCCCCCCCAGGTCTGGCCCTTCTCGCCTGGCCTGGCCCTAGGTAACTAAGGTAGGGGCATCGCGTTGCCGCTCTGCCGTGCTTGGGGGGCTTTGGGCGCCGCCGCCTACGGTGCTTCTTCGCTCTGCCTCTCTCAGCCCAGGCTTTGCTCATCTTTCTCTTGTTTCTGCATTACGTCGTTTTCCCCCTAGGTGGTTCCCCCGTTTCGCCGCCCGCCGCGCCCTGGCATGCCGCATGCCGGGTTCTGGGTCCTCGACAGCTTGGCTCTTCTTTTTTTAATCCCAGCGTCACCCCCCCGGGAACGCCAAGCCCGCCGCTCCCCCATCTACTTGGCAGCTCTCTTGTCTGAGTGAGGATGCTGTTGGCTGCCGTCATCATCAACATCAACAATTAACATCAATACCCGCCACAGTTCATGAGTGAAGAGATATCTATCTAGGAGAAAGAGATTGGAACAGAAGGAAACTGAAAAGAGAAGAGAGAAACCTCGCGAGAGAGGGAGGGAGAGAGACAGCTTACATTCCTACCTGCGCCGCAACGTCAAATCACCAACACCACACATCCCACCCGGGGTTCACCAGTCCCCCCCAACTCACCCCTCATGGAGCGTCTATCACCAGCAGCGGCCATCACCGGCCTCCTCGCCGTCAGCGGCACCATCATCGACATCCTCTGGGACCTCAACACGGCTCCTCTCAACGACACGGCCGTGCTCAACCTGGCTCTCCGCGAGGTCAAGGAGGGCCGCTCATCTATCCACGCACTCACCAAGGCCCTCGGCAACATCGAGACTCGCCAGATCCCCTTCCCCGGACGCGCCACCTGGATCGGCGTCGACGAGCTCATCGCCACCCTCACCGACATGGTGCTCGCCTTCTCCAAAATGTACGCTCTGTGTGAGTCCCTCGAGGCCGAGGCCGAGAGGACCAACAATGCGGGGGCCAGCCGCAAATATGAGAAGCGCGTGCGGGCCCTGTGCGCCCGAATCAAGTGGCATAACCTATCCATTGCCATGATGATGACCATCATCAACTGGTACGTTGTCCCGTGTCCTTTTTTCTTTGCACATGTCCCATTGCTCTTTTTTACTAACTTACACACTTTCAAGCCCGGCCGAGACCGATGCCAAGAACAGCCGCGACGAGCTTGTCCACCGCACCACTCGCCTCCTCACCTTCAACGTCTCCCTCTCGACCCGCATGCAGCGCGGCCTCTCGTCATCCTCCTACTCGGCAATGTCGCCCCCCATCTCTGCCGCCTCATCCACCTCGTCCGTCTCAGCAGCCTCAGCCTCGACGCCGGTTGCCTCCTCGGCCCCTCCGCCAAGCGATCTGCCCGCTCATCAACCCGGTGTCATGCCTGCCAAGCCCGCCGATGTGGGTCGCATCCCCCGATCGTCGCCCGGCTGGCCCACCACTTCCGGCTTCACCCTCGCCGACGGTCCCATCCTCGCTCTCATTCGTCTTCCTATCTGCGTTCCCGAGTTGAGGGGCGACCGTGACTACTACCCCTCCTCCAGCATGCCCTCAGTCGGCTATGACTTCGAGGGCGGCATGGACCAGTCCAGCATCCGGTCCATCTCTCTTACCCCAAGTCCTCCCGGCTCCAGCTGGGAGCCCAAAGAATTAACCACAGTTACTACGCAGATTGCCGGTCCCGTTGCCAGGTAATGAATGGCCTTGCGATGCACATGACAGAATACATGGTTGGGAGTTATTGTTGCTGTTTTGAAGCCTGGTTGTCTTTTTTTTTTCTATTTTTATTTTAAAGTCCGCGACTAGTAAAGGTAGTCTGCGTGGGGTTGGGGTTCTTCTTTCAATTTGGGAAAATATCATAGCATTTGTTTACGGTGTATAGATGGTTGATGACGGGTCTTTGTTATTTTTATCTTTACCTTGGTGTACAGCTAAACTCGATATTACGAGATTGCCCATAAGGCAAACGCATTCTTACTCTCTCCAATAGGCACAGGACATAGTTAGCATTCTTGCTAAGAAGCCTCAAATCTTTATTCATTCTATGTATCCAACCAATGCTGCCCAGGCTAAATTAAATTATCCAAACATACGCGCTCACATCAACAGTCATGGCTCTTCACCTTACAGAACGAGCTTGTTTCCGTGGTACTTGACCTTGTTGTCATAAGAGTTGAGCGACACCTCCTTGGTGCGCTCAGGGAAGCCATCAAAGGAGAGAGCATAAGTGGCCACAGAGTGAGCGATGAGCTGTAGTGTCATGTTAGTTGCATGGCCTCTTCAATATTCTCCAAAATGATGCTTACCTTGGTGTTGACGACCCAAGCGGTGTAGTTGACGTTGTTCAGGTCATCGCAAAGCTGGTGGTAGCAAGGGTCGTACCAGTCACCGGCCTTGCCTCCAAACTTCTCCTCTTCCTCCTTGGTCTTGATGCCCTCAGCACCGGTGGCAATACCACCAGCGGGGATGCCACCACGGATGAAGCCATCGTAGTCGCTGCGGCCATCAAAGGGAATGAAGGTGTAAGGCAGGCCCTGCTCCTTGTACCAGTTGACATAAAGGTCTCGGAGTTCCTCAGAACCGGCAGGGCTCTCAGCATTGGTGGCGTTGTAGATCTGGTAAGCAAAGTTGGGGCTGCCCATCATGTCATAGTCCATGAAGAGACGGATCTTCTGGTTCTCATCTTCAGGGAGAACCTCGACGTAGTGATCGCTACCTAGGAGACCCTCCTCCTCAGCTAGTTTCTGTTAGCCAAAGTCAATTCACTTGGAAGCAATTAAAATTTTACTTACCAGCCCACCAAGCGAATCGCACACAGTTGTTGACCTTGAAGTTGGACAGGTGTGTGGCAACCTCAAGAACAGAGATGCTGCCGGAGCCATCATCGTTGATGCCAGGGCCTTCAGCAACACTGTCACTGTGACCACCGAGCATGACACAGTTGTTGGGGTCACCATCACGGGTCTGGGCGATGATGTTGGTGGTAGAGATGGTCTTGACCTCAGAGTCAATGTAGGCAATGGCGCCGATCTTCTCACCATCCTTGAGTCTCTTGGCAAGGGGCTTGCCCTCAAGGCCACCAAGGCCGAAGGTGGCCACGTTGTCAGGAGAGGGGGTACCTAGAGTACCGTGAACCTCATCGTCCTCGTAGTTGTAGACAACGGCGGCGACGGCACCGGCCTTGCCAGCATTGCCAGACTTGGTGCCAAAGGCACATGTTCCTCGAAGGATGAGAGCAATGTTGCCCTTGACATCCTTGGGGTAGTCTGACTCTTCACAGCCCTCGTTGTCAACCAGCACCAAGTTGCCGTGAACAGGCTGCTTGTTGGCGGTGGGAGGGGTCAGACCCATGGGAGAAGCGTTCTTGGCCACCGAGTTACCGAGGACCAACTGAGACTCAAAGACATTGCCAGAGACAGCGCCAAAATCTTGAGTAGAGACCTTGTAGTAGTCGCCGAGCTCGGCTAGTTTGCGCTGGACGTAAGACAGAGTGCCGGTATGACCTAATCGCAATGTCAGTGCCTTGTATTCGGAAAGAATGGCGGAAGCGATAGGCAATCGCCCATGATGTGGTGGATTGGGCGTAATCTTTGACCTGACGTACCCTTGCTGCCAATGACGCGAGTAGGGTGGTTGTACTCATCCTCGCCGAGCTTAGCAATCTCGTAGAAGTTCTTAGCGTGAGCCTCGAGGCGGTCGGCGCTGACGAGCTTCTGGAGAGCCTTGGAATCGATGATGGGGAGGTCGCTGGAGCTGGAACCGGCGCCGGATGACGCAGGAACCTTGACCTCGGTGACCTGCAGCGGGTCCTGCTGCGAAGACAGAGGCACCTGGGGAATGCTGAAGGCCGACACACCCGAGAGCGCCGTAGCGGCCACGAGTAGCTTCTTGGGGACGGTCATTGGGGCGATGAGATGGATGAGAGGTGAGGATTGAGGTTGGTAAAGGGAGAAGAAGGAGGAGAGGAGAGGAGCGGCGCTGTGATTCAAATGGGCGATGAGGTGCTTGGCTTTGCGCTATCTGACGTAGTGGCTGGCAGGCGGGAAGCTGGGGGCGGGTCTGGTCGCCTGCCTCGCGCCTTCCATATCAGCTGGTTGCCCTGGGACCGACGGTCGGACGCAGGTACTGCCGGGAGCTCTTATCTTATCGTAACACGGGCGGCAGGGCGGACACGGCAGGGGCTGAGTCACGCGGCCTCCACAAAGCTAATCTGGGCTTGGCACAACCTATCAGCAGCTGCCTGGCCATCACACAGCATTGTCGATCTGCCGTGTTGTGCATAAAGGCGGTAGGTAGCCATTGTTGACTTGAATAATTGCCCAAGCATTATTATTATGCTGCATTCGAACGAGTACCTTCGGTGTCCCATTGTGAATTTGAGGTTTTTAGTGAGGTGAGGCGAATAGTGTACTAAACCCCTGTCGTTGATCACAAATTGGCATGGCATGGCGCAATGTAAAACACTGATCCCTTCCCTTGTATTTCGCTCTACTTCAGTTCATTAGCGTAAAACCTAGGTACCTTACAATCCGTGGTATCATAACTGCCCATGTCAGCAGCTACTGTCGCTCTAGTGGTTGGCATTATTTTGCGCTACCGTACCCATACCTATTTCCCTTAAGAAACGTTGAATATTTTTATTGCTCACCGGGCAGAATAAACACAGCCCAGGAAACGGATAAAATTGCACCAAACCATAGTCCCGGGAAGAAACGATGGAAGTTAACTTGAAATTGGGTTATTTATAGGAATGTACTTTTGAGCCACATCCGGCAGTGGTGATCTAGCTGCAATGCTAGGCGGTCCAATTCTGTGTCCAAAATCCAGAAGATAATCATGGATGACCCGGGCGCTATCTACACATTCATTGAAGATAGGTAGAACGAGGTCTATTGTCAACTGGGAAACAGAACCAATCAACACATAGCAGGACTCAACAGCCCTTGTTATAAATTCGCTCAAGTTCCACACATTATAACCTAGAATAGGTCACTAAATCTAAATACGGTGTAGTAATGCCTACTTATACCGAACGAATCCAAGAGATGCTTGTTGACCTTGGCTCGTGACACTTGGCAGTGCTTGACCCGTCTGTCCAGAAAACTTCTTGGTAGCTTCCAATAGAAAGCCGATTCTCACTAATTTCGACTCACCGCAAAACTAGGCTCACTAAGATACAATGATGATGGAAATGAGTTGAGTAATACATCCGAGACAAGACGTGGCATGTTGGACTGGTCAGAGCAAAAAGAGTTGTATTGTACTCAGAAAAGTAGAGGAATTGTGAATTACGTTTATGAAAAAGTAACAATAAATTACTTAAATACACGGAAATATCTAGGCTCTGGCCTGTTACTTGACTATCAGATTCATTATCCTATCTGTCGTACGAGCAGACTTCTCTGCCCGCATTGTCAAACTTGGCAGTCTTTTGGACAAGTAAAGTCCTTCATCCATCAATCTCGTATAAACAACGCGTATCGTTAATGTCACCAATTTGTTACCCGGCAACTGGTGATTTGATGTAGAAACAATTATTACGCGGATTCAGCACTAGTCCCGATGCCAAATCTAAACATCCTATTTCGCTTGGATTTACTGCTCAGCGCCAAGATATTTTTCATGACATCTTTATCAAACAACATCGGCATGTCTCGTTCGGCCAATAAGAGGATGCTGCAAAAGTTTCCATAACATATTGACTATATAAATGCTGATAAAACACGGCTCCAGGCTAGAGGACACGACCAAGGCGCATGGTAGGGATGACAGTCGAATTGTTGACAAAGTTGCCATTCATCCATACAGATTCGGCCTTTTCAAATTCATGCTATTGACGAAGACATAGACTTCAGTCAGTAGACACGGTATCATGATAGTCATGGCAATGAAGGAGTACAAATTCCCTAATAGCACACATCAACAAGGGAGCTTTCCGATATATAAGAGAATGAACGTTAGTGGAGAAGCGACTCGATTTGCGAGTTTTGACGCTCATGAGTCCATATAGTGAGCAAATCTTGCGAGAGCGATGGCCCTGTCAGTAGCCTTTAAACGAATGAGATGACTGAGGCGACTTGTAGTTGGGGACCTTAACCTCGGGACACCTTCCATCCTCCGTCAGGAATATCGCCAATACTTCAACTATTCTGAAGGCGATTGACTGGTTGGAGAGCTATTTCAAGACGGCTGTGAGAATATAACCGAAGCAAAGAAATGGGGAAAGAATACAAAGAGATTGCGAAAAGAAATTAATGCGAGGGTCCATTTCGCGCCCTTGAACGTGGCCCGAGATACCCATTTCGACAATCTTTATACCTAGCGAAGACATTATGAACAATAAGAAATTCGGTAAGATGGCAGTGGTTATCTATATGCACTACGAAAAGAATATGAATTGGAACTAGGCTCAACACTTTCTCTCGCGAACTCCAACTCTCATTACCGACATAAAGCTACAGGCACGAAAAAAGGAGAGCAAAAGCAAGCCAATCTAGTCGAATCGCTTAAATTTAATACAACAGTCCCTCTGGCCGGCCTCAAACCACGAATTCATACTTCTACCCTCCGGGTCTGTTGAACCCATAAATGTAGAGAATGACCAAATCTTGCTGGTGCTTGAGAAACCGATGGTTGATGCATGCGTATCCATGGCCAGGCCAAATCGACCGAGCAAGAAACACAAGAGGCGCAATGAGGCCAATGGCAAGACAGTAGATACGCCACGCCCAGCGTTATTACGATGTAACCTATGAAAAACACTGGGTCTACGTCGAGTTTAATTATTGTTTGGGTATAATTTTCCGCATTTTGGAGTTTGGGGCTGTCTTGATGACTCCACCTCCCCAATCTCCACAGGACTGGTTGACGCTAGCCTCCGCGTCATCAGGCACATGGTTGGGGATCCAGTCACTTGGCTTTCACTGGATGAATTTAAAAAAGCCATAGAATTTATACGTGTCTCCATGAATGTGCTCACAAGTCAAGATTCTGTGTTTCATTATTCATTGTTTTGATATTCATTTATCGTTGCCGTTGCTCGTGTTCTCCTTTGACTGTCCGTTTCCCCACCAGCCTGTGAACCTAATCATGCTAGCTCGGCTTGGTGTCGCCTGCTTAATTTCACCTGTGCTGGCTGCTTTATTGCTCGTGTGATGTGGCAAAGACATTGATTCATCCACGATAGGTCGATCCTAATCACCTCGTGTAAAAACAGGGCAGGCCAGATGGGTTCCATTCTCATAGCCATGGGGGATTCTCAAGAGCTCTCCAAGTACTGTCCTGGCGGTGGCCGCGCTCCGTAAAATGCAAACATGGCATCCGATGACTCTTGTTCCCGTCGGCGGCGGTCCTCTTCGGCTTCACGCTCGGCTCTGGCCTGGCTGCTCGACCCAGCAACCTGTTGTATCCATCATATTAATAATCTGAACAGCACAACATAACAAACAGAAAAGCAAGATGACAGGTATTTAGTGTAATAAGACGGCTCACCTGTTCTTGAATCTTCTCTCGTGCAGAAAACGTCTTGTCCACGGCACTGCCCACACTCGACTTCCACTTTGAGACCCTGGCCTCGATGCCCATGTACAAAGCGTATGCAGGATTCATCACGAAGACTCCAACCGTAAAAGGATTTCGATTTTTGGTCTCTAAACGTATCAATGAATAGAAAAATCTCATTCTCCTTTGCAATACCGGATCGAGAACGAGACTGTCCAAAAACATGGGGTCCCCCAGTCCTTTAACTGTCTGACCAACTTGAGCTCAAAGTTCCCAATCCTGTTTGCTGACACCCTCCATGTCAGCTAAGCGCTTGCCGCATCACCGCATCACCGACCGACTACCCACTAACTATCTCACCCCGTGCACCATCCGGCCCTGTCTGCCTCTAGATTGACACCAACCAAAGGGTAGGAGGTTGAGCTGGCTCCGCCTCCACAGTCTGACATGAGGGCCCGAGTTGAGCGACATCCGACGAGCCGATGCCCAGATCATATGACTAGCTTAGGCTGGCGTACTCTCCAGACCCGCGTTGCCAACTATAAGTGAAAACTCTTTGCATCCGGGCTCAGGCAAGCAAACAAACCTGAGAGCAATCGTGTGTGGACACCAGTCCATCGAGTTGCGGCTCTGGGTCTTATCCGTGAAGGGGTTGCGTTTATATTTAAATTTGGACAATACAAAGCTTATGATATTACACATATAAAATTTAGGGGAAATGGTAATGCGCGTCTTGTACTCTATTACTAGCACCTATCCACGTACCCGCTAGTGTTATAGGGTAGCCTCATTAACACGACTGTATTCTTCATCGTTTGTAGAAACAAAGCGACTACTACTTTGATCTTTCTTTAAATCTCAGTGAACAAAATCAAGGGGATGCCCACAAAAACCACGAAGGCTGTCCTCCGCTCCTCTATTTGTTTTGAAACTTGGCACCGAAGCAAAATTGGGCTATGAAACCTCAGCGCCACTGGCTACACATGTCATGAGTGGGCAGCCATGTAACCTCACAGCCCTACGAATGAGGTAACCTCCGGCGTGCTTCATTTCCGACCAACCGTATCCTATTGACCTGCGCCTGTCAGCACTAAAATCAACCGGATTATCTAGGGTAAGCTGGGTTTAATTGGCAAACTAATAGCAGGGCATGACCATGGTAAGGCGTCGATTTTAACGAACAGAGAATTCTGGTATGAATATTTACTTGCAAGCCAATTACCGAGAATATTACTTCTCCCACGATACTCCAGACATATACTGTCCCCAAGCTATAAAACCACGCCGCCCCCCAGTGGATGGGGAAATCCAACCCGCAAATATTACTTCATAAGCTCCGTTAATATACAATTGCAAAGAATACCGACTCCTGAAGAATCTAGGAGATTCTTCCGTCATCGTTCACTTAGCCTGCTGCTAACCCTTCTTAATCTTCCGCTACGCCGCACTGCCGCATCGTCGTCATCTTCCAGCGCTGGAGTCGACTTGCTCGCGACACTAGCCGTGCCATGGCGCTTGAGTTTTCTTCCCCGCTGGCTCTCCTCAGGATCCTCAGACTCCATGTGTTGGGAGGCGAAGCCCTTCCTGCCCCTCACCTTTCGCTCATCTTCGGGATCGAGAAAACGATGAATCGTTCGGTGGTCTAGAATTCTCTCTTCTTTATCGCGAGGCCCTGCTGGCTCCGTCTTGGGCCAAATGTATCCGTAAATTTTTGAGTGTCGCTCGCATCTCGGGCACGACGACCGTGTGTAATACGCATCTTTTTGTACAAAATAGGTGTTACAGTTTGTGCATTGAATCCAGGCCATTTCGGGCTCCGCAAGCAGCAGAGGAGTTAGCAGGTAGTCGCCAGCAACTCGGACTCTCGCCGGTGGTGTGCTTTGCTTGATAAAGGTACGTCGCTTGTATTTCCGCCTCGTTTGGGGCTCTTCCTCCGCCACAGCAGATTGGCTCTCCTCAACGGTTTCAATGCTTGTGGCGATGGGCGCCACAGGCTCGGTTATCATGGGCTCGGGCTCGGGCTCGGGCTCCACGTGTTCTGGCTCAGAGTGAGACTCAGATTGGAGCTCAGATTCAACGTTTTGGAGATCGTGATCGGGCTCAGTATCTGCCTCTGAAGGGGTTGGCGCATTCAAAATGGCTGAAATGGACATGGCCGATAGGCCACTGGGAATCCCATTTCTGGTTGAATCATAGACATTCTGGATTGGGCGTGGGGATGTCGCACCCTCGGTGCTCTGGGGAGAAAATGGTGCGACTTGTGTTGGGGCCCGGATTCCGCTTTGACTGCTTTCCTCTCTCTTCAGGGCGGGGGCTGACGCCTTTAGTGGTGTTTGCAAGACAGGCTCAGGTGTTTCTTTTTCGGGCGAGGTGACATCGGTCTCCACCACGTCACCACTGCTCGAAGAGTCGCTACCGCTCACCGAGCTACCACGGGACGATGATCGCTCCGAAATAAGAGGCTCGGCCAAAATTTTGAGCTTTTTGGCTGGTGTCTTGGGTGGGGTGGCCAGAGCGTCGAGTGGGCGCTTTTGTCCCCGGGGAGACTCATCTCGCGCAGGAGATGTCGCAGCAGACTCATCTTGCGCTCGGCTGAATCGGCTGCCCTTGCCTAGGCTCTTGAAAATCCGCGGTCGGATATCGGGCGTTACTGATGGTGTCCTGGAGCCGCCGCCCAGGCTGTCGTCTCTTCGTCGTCGTCGGAGCGAATAACCCTCAGCCTTCAGCTGCTCAATGCTTCCCTTGACCGCAACAGATCCCTCCTCGGGCTCCCAGCCATTCCTCAACCCATCCTCGCATGTCTTACATAGACATTCGCAGTTGTCCTCGCCAAAGTAATTTTCTCCATACGTAACCGTAATTTCGTCGCCGGGCTCGATTCGTCTGGTGGCGATAATTTCAATCCCAGACCCACTAGTCGTCATCAGCTTGGCATTGGCATCGCAGTCGTGGTTTGCGAAGCGGGCGGGCCCCATGAACAGGCTGGTGCACTTGCTGCGGGAGCTGACAACAATGCTAAAGTCCTTCTTGCGCTTGGAGAGCTCCTTCTCCTCCTCCGGAGAAATCGTCACGGCCGTGCCGGCAAGGTACTTGATAGACTCGTTTCGCTTGATTGACCGCCTCGCTGTGACGGCGGCTTCATGGCTGACAATGGTGTACCGGTTAGTTGAGTTGACCTCCCAGGGGCAGTCCGGGAGGTAAATCTGTAGATAGCGTCGAAGGTGGCGGCGAAAGTCATCCTTTTCTTTGTCCGTCTTTAGGCCATTGAGGTACCTTCGCAGACCGTCCGTCGCCAAGATCTTCTTCTGGGCGGCCTCCAAATCCTTGTTTATCGCAACCTCCTCCTGGAGGATCTTTGTGATCTCCTCCTCTCGTACTCCACGGGACGGGTGGTAGGATGTGCGATTCTTAGGGACGGTTGTCCAGTAAAAGACCTTTTTTCTGGGATTAGACGTGCACGAGCGAGAGCAGCAGGCTGAGGCCGAAGCCTCTCTGAGAGGCACTCACATGGTCAACCAGGGCATCAGTGAGGATGTCGTCGTATGAGGACAATTGCGCAAATGTCAGGCGGTGCTTCTTGGCCGCCGCCGACGTCTTGGGAGGAGCCATGTCACCGGCTCTGTGTGTGGTCTTGTGGAAGTGATTAAGCGCAACAACGTGGTCAAAACTCGCAGGAAATGAGCGTACGTATTCCCCCAAGGTTAGGTTCAAGACTGAGACGGCAAATGAGCGGGGGCCGGCGCAGTTCCCTTAACAGCAGACGTCGGAGTGTGATCCGAAAAAAGCAACACTGTAAACAATGCAAACGCTAGAGACCCGAGCAAAAGGAGAGGTGCAGCAGCAAGAGTTGGGCACTCGGTTCATGTCAGTCCCACAACGTCATAGTCTTGAGGACGATTGGGGGGAACCTGGGCTGCGACGGGGGGGGGGGCAGAAGCGAGAGCGAGCGCTGCGGGCGAGGAGAGCGAAGGAGGGAAAAACGACGACAGAGGAAAATAGCCGGAGAGGCAGAGACTCGGCCTCACGGGATTGAAGGAGAGCGATGTGTGAGGTGGAATGACATCTTTGTGCTGAACCGAGCAGTAGGGGGCTATTGATTTGGCTTACCTTAGTTCGTCGCATTCCAGCCCCATCTTTGGCTGACCCGGCGACGGTGTGGCTATCCGAGTCTGCGCCCGGCTACAGCCACAGCCACAGCCACATAAGCCGCTGTAGCCGGGCGCAGACTCGG